>JANHGN010007099.1:0-135522 GCA_024605025.1 Megaceryle maxima | reverse complement strand
AATGGCCTGAAGTTGAACCAGGGGAGGTTCAGGCTGGATATGAGGAAGAATTTCTTTACTGAAAGGGTTGTCAGGCACTGGAACAGCCTGCCCAGGGAGGAGGTGGAGTCACCATCTTTGGAGGTGTGTAAGAGCTGGGGAGATGTTGTGCTTAGGGTCATGGTTTAGTGGTCTTGATAGGGTTGGGAAGAAGGTTGGACTTGATGATCTTGAAGGTGTCTTCCAGCTGGAACAATTCTATGATTCTATATGTGATAAACCTTTTATTTATTGAGTTTAGTTTAAAAGCATCTTTCCACACATAGATGGAGGAATATTCACTTTGTGCCTGCAAATTCAATTTAGCAGGTAGTTAAGGTTGCTCAATTCCAGAGCTTGGCTTCAGTGACAGCCCATAGAAAGCATGACTGGGAATGGGGAAGAGGAACTGCAGTAGTAGCTCCTGAGAGCTTATCCTTGCCCATGTCTGCACTACTTTGCTCAGTCCTTGTTGTCTACAGACAGAAGGTAACTGTGGGAACCGTTACAGCCTGCGTCACTTTGAGGCACTGATAGGAGTTACAGGAAAATTTGGCTCTGAAGTTGTTTCTTTTCACACTGAGCATTGATGGAGTTTAAGATCAATTTTAACACTGGCGCCATTCAAAAGTGTTGTGTTCAGAGAGTCCAGCCTCTAATGCTTTTCCAGTTGCAGAAAACAAACAGCAGCAGCAGGTCTTCTGCTAATAAGAGCATTTTAATGACCCTGATTATGACAAGAGGACTTTTCAGTAGATTTTAAAGGACAGCTGAGGGAAGACTGCAATGTGGTGATGTATCAGCAGTACTTCTACCACACGCTATTAATACACTAGGATAGCTGTTGAATTCATTAATAATGGATTCAGGCCCTTCACATGAGGAGACAGGGTGGGCACTCTTTTAAATGGACCCATCAGATAAAGCAATGGGGATACCTGTCTTTTCTATAACACTCCTGTATTTCGAGCTGGGAGCAGGCAGTCCTGGGGTCTTTCCCCGCGGTGTTGTGAAGTCTCTGTGGATTCATCCAGTCGCCTCAAGCTCAATAAGAAGAGGGTCATTTTCAACCCCTTTTAACCCGATGGTTGCAGCATACTCTTAGCTTTGAAATGCCTCATGCTGGAAGAAGAAAATTGGACATTTCCCATGTCTGAGTATGATTTTAATCATGAAGATGTTACCATACTGACTGGGCTCTGCTGCGTATAAAACACATCTGTGTTTTAAAATAGAATTTAGAATAATCCCTTATTTGAAACAGGAAGGGTTTCTTGGTTTGGCTTTGGAGGCAGGGCAGTCCTTCATCAACAGAGAATAAGGCTTTCTGTCTTTGGTGGCCTGAGATGTTTGTCTGCATTAGTGAGTCAGCTGCTTTAGCTTAGGGAAGAAATGGGATGTCAGATAGATCTCTGTGCTAAGCATTTCTGGTGAGCAACCTCGGGGCACTGAAACGTGTTGGATTTTTGGATTGCCACGCTGAGACGTTTTGCCTTGTGTCATGCACTGCCTGTGAAACCTGTGTGCTTAATGCACATTTCTGAGTCCTATATTGCTATATTGGCTGTTGAGTGAAGGGGCTACTGAGCAATGATGTGTGATTGGGGCCTTTGCGTGGTGGACTAGGTGCTATCAACTCTAGATGGATTTCTCCTGTGATGCTAATAGAAGCCATCCCTCCATCTGTGTGTGTTAAAAGGCAATGAGAAATGCAAGGAGAACAGTATATTATATTGCTGTTCTGCTTATGGCCTTTAAGGAGGCTGGTTTTACTATATTTTAGAAGTGCTTCTGTCGCTTTGGGTTAAAAAAAAAAAAAAAAAGAATAAAATAAGGTTTTTCTGTGACGTGAAGGACTTCAGTTCTGTTGTCTGCCTCTTTCAGCTCAGTGCTCCACCTCAACTATCTTGGTCCTGTTTTTCATACCTGTGAGTAAATTAAAGCAAGTCAGAAGTAATTTATTCAAAACAGAGCATTATTTATCTCCTTGCTTAAGGGTCAGCAAAGCAAATGGTAGAAAGCAAGAAAGCTCCAAAGCACATCTTTGCTCTTACATAAATCTTGATCTTTCCTCCCAAGCTTTGGGAAATGCTGTTCAGCTCAGCCACTTTCACAAACAACCCTCAAACAGCAGATGTTGTGATTTTCTTAAAATTTATTTATTTATTTTCCTTTTCAGAGCTCTCTCAGGCTTCTGGTGATAGCCCCATTCATCCTCATTGCCTGCCTTTCTTTTTTCCTCTGCCTACTTCCAAAAGGAAGGAATGGAGGAAAAAAAAAAAGAGAAGTATTTGCTAGGGTAGACGTAGTCCTGTAGCAATATTCTCTCATTACTAGTTCCAGATGCTGCTCAATGAAAAGACTTTGTCTCTGGATTTCTTCAGTTCCCCAAAACCTTCATCCATGTCACCCTCCTGTGCTTTAAAACTACTGGACCATGTAAACTGAGGTGCATCTGATCTATTTTTCATGTGTAATATAAATGTTTAAGTGATGCAAGTCTTGTTTTCCTTTCTCCACATTGCGCTTGTCTTCTCCTTGTAGCTCTTACTTGTTGATTTGTTGTGATAGAACTCGTGCACTTTACATGTATTTGAGTTAACATAAGGTTCCAAAGATTTAAGCTATATAAGGAAAAGTCTATTTTTCGTCTATCAAGATTTAACATGAGAGAAAACCTTAGGTTTTCCTGTAAGTCTCAGTAGCTGCACCAGAACTGAAACATGTAGATATTGACTTACTGTTTTTTACAATTCTTTTTCCTCTGCTTCTCACTTTTGGTTCATCTTCAAAAGGAAAAAAACAACCAAACAAAAAATTAGCATTGTGCTCATGTGTATGGATTTTATATTTATAATGTGTCTTTGACCTGCAATTTTCCAACAATCTGGTAAAGAAGAAAGCGCCAGCAAGCTTCACAACAGATATTTGTAAGGAGAAATCAAATACACACTGCCATTGAACTCACCTAGATGAACATCGTGTCAGGTAGAATTGTGTTGGATCAACTGCACTGCTGTGAGTGAGCTGAATGGGATGCAAATGCCTGTGTTGCTTCCGTGGTGCTTACTGGGAGTCGGGTGGAAGCGTTTATTATTGGGTGCAGTAAGTCGTGAAGTTGGAATGAATGAACCTGGGACAAGGGTCATCCATTAGAGTTGCTGAAGAGGGTAAGAAGTAGATAGTAGTCTAAAAGTGATTGACTGGTGAGTGATTACATAGCAGTGAAAAAGCATCCCAGAAGATTATGTTTCTGTTTGGGGAGGTCTGCAGTAATGTTGCAGCATGAAAAACGACTGGACTGCACTAAACTCAGCCAGCATAATGGAGACTAACCTCACACCAATGCTTTATAATTATATGCATAATTAAACCAGCAAAATAGCTAGTTGTGTTTGAAAAAATACCTGCAGCTGAAGATTTGAAAGTGTCAAGTTAAAAGTAGGCCTATCAGTTTCTGAATTTCTCTCTAAATTACATGCTTCTTATTTCCATTATTTTTTGTATTTTTCCTAAAAACTTTATTCTAACGACAGTGCTGCAAATGGAAAAAAAAATCTCTGCCTTTTGTTCAGGCGTGGGGAAGCTGAAATCACTTCAGTATTTGAGCAAAATGCAACCTTTCTTCAAACCCAGGAGCGTATCATAACAGCTTTCCAGTACCTAGAGGGGGCTTAGAAGAAAGCTGAAGAGGGATATTTTTACAAGGGCGTGTGATGACAGGACAAGGGGTGATGGCTTTAACCTGAAAGAGGGTAGATTTAGATTAGCTATAAGGAATACATTCTTCACCAGAAGGGGGGTGAGACACTGGACCAGGTTGCCCAGAGAAGCTGTGGAAGCCCCATCCCTGGAAGTGTTCAAGGCCAGGCTGGATGGGGCTCTGAGCAGCCTGCTCCAGTGGGAGGTGTCCCTGCCTATGGCAGGGGGGTTGGGACCAGATCAGCTTTAAGGCCCCTTCTGACCCAAACCATTCTGTAATTCTGTGATTTCACAACTGTTCCAAAGAAGTCAACTTTAAGATCTCTTTCTCACAAATCCACCGTTTTGACCATTATTCAGTGCAAAGAAGTGCCTCCTCTTAGATTTAAACAGCTTGCATTTTTAGCACTTGTTGCACAAGCATTTCTCCCCCCGAGACAAGAAGATACACAAAAACTAGACATCTTTGCTGCTAACAGGGTGTCACAGCGAACATGAGTTTTGTTCTCATGACATATTTGTCCCAAGGGGATAGGACCACACTCCAGAAGTAATCATAATTTTTTAATGAAGCAAGTTAAAATGTGAATAAAAGCTCCAGTCTCTTCTTCAAGCACAGGAGATCCTCTTATTCTTTTATTCTCTGTGGCGTGCCCTGTTTACGTGAATAACTCTTTACTGCAAGAAGTCAGCAGAGGAACGTGACCCAGCCAGCCTCCCTCATGAGAGGGACTGTGGCTATGGGCTGTTCTCTGAAGGTGCAGCTGGAGGATGTATCTCAAGATCTTCATCAGAAGCTGCGAAGTTATCTTGTCCTCTGCTATGAGGCAGAGGGTAGCTGAGACAGCATGTGACTGAAGCCTGTCCAGGCTTGAACAGAAAGGTTACAGAAACATTTTAAAGCCAGTTTTTCCCGAGTCCTGCCACCTTTGCTGCAGGCCTTGAGTTATGCAGTTGGCAATAATGCGCATAACGACGTGATGGAGACCTGCCCCAGAAAGAGAGCCAGGTGCTGATGCTCCACTACATGCTGAACTCTCTATGTGAGATAAATAGAAATATGGTTTTCTCCTTCAACAACCCAAGCTGTGTCTGAATATAGTGCTTGTTCACAGGCCTCTTTCTACTCGCTCAGCACCTTCACCTTTTGGGTACACACATCTTCCTACCGTGAATGCTGAGGGTTAGTCCTAACCTCAGAAAAAACAAGGACCTATTTATGTAACTTTATGTTTCTATCCATGTGCTGCATAATACTAATTTCAGAGTCCCAAATTTCTGTGGTTGGGTCGTTAACTCATCTAGTAGTTAAATAATATGCTGTAATAAATAATATGCTACTAACCACCGTAGTGGGGGAGTGCCCACATTCCAATTATTTTTTGTATGCTTAATATATAGTTATTGCAGCAAGCTTGGAGAATTTAGTAAAATGCTTTCCTTATCTTCATTAACAACTGTCTTCATGCTTGCATTTCCATTTACACGTCCCTTTCTTGTCCATAGTCCTTATTGAACCTATATAAGTCTTTCAGTTTTTCCTCATAATGCTGTTTCCAGACACCTGATCTGACCAGTTCTTCTGTCTTCTGGGCTTTCCCTAATCTGCCTGTCACTGTCTTACTTTGGTTTGGGCAACAACAGACGTGGTGTTCCAGCTGTGTCTGCACTAAGCAAGCACACCAGAAGGTTTAATTCTGGATGCATATGTGTGACATCATCATCTTTTTGGCCCCTATATGTTCATACTCTCTTGTTCCTGGTCCTGTCTATCATGCTGTTATTTATTGGTATACTTGATATTTTTTTTCCAAGCGTGCTTGTATCTGTTGAATTTCATAGGATTGAATTTGGGCTATTCCTTGAAATTCCCAGTGTTGCCAAGTTCTGATCCTTCCTTGGGAATATCCACAATTCTTGTCCTTTCTATTCCATCAGGCATTGGGAAAGACTGCGACAGTGTTGGGTGGAATCACATGGAGTTCTTTTGGGAGAACTGTTTCAGTTTGACCAAGCCCCATTTTTAAGAAGTCTTTGAGTGAGGTTTTTTCAGGCAGAAAGGTGCCCTTTTGTGAGGATTTCATCTAGATCATGTTTTCTAAGTCTGTGAGAATGCCATACAGCTGTCCTTACATTATGGGTTGCTTTATATAAAGCTAACCTTAATGACCTACTTAAGGGTGGATTTTATGTTTAGGAGATAGAGAATTCAGTCGTATTTTGGGGAGTTAGCAAAAAATTCCAGAGTGCTGCTGTACTAAGCCACAAACTGAATGTTCTATTTAAATCTTTCTTCAACAAATCTCCTATAACCCAGACCCACGTCATTTGTATTCCAAGCTTTGTCAGAGTCTGATTCACTCAAAAAAAATTTAAAACTTTTTTTTGGAAGGTGAGAGAGGCTTCAGTCATTTTAAATTTATTTTCCTCTATAAGTATTTTAGGCAGTCAGTGAAGCAAGCATCAGGTTATTATTATTGTGCAGGCTATACTGAAATAGAAAAAAAACCCGAATGCTGAAATCTCCCCAAATCTGCTTTCTTGAACACATAGAAAAAAAGTGAAACTTCTGGGAAGCCAATGTTTTTACTATGAAATAAACTGAAAGAAAAATTTATATCTAAAAACATGCATGAATATTCTTGTCTTGTTTTGGATTTTTATGAGGTGCTTTTCATTGATTCCAGCACAGCTCTGTCAGTAAATCCTTCTGTCGGTGAGGTCTGTATGGCACTACACGAGAGTCTAGATGGCATTTATAAATAAATCCAGCATTCAGCTGACAAAACCACCAGGTAGACTAGCAGACTGGCTGGAATTCCCGGATCCACATCTCCTGATGAGGTAATGCTTTTTGGTTTGACAGTCTATGCTGCAGGGGTACCAGGGGCACGTGAGGGAACAAGGAGGAAGGGTGTGAATGGGGAGAAGTTCATCATGGGTGTGTTTTCCTGCTGTGAGCTTTCTGCTGGAGATGCTGCTTTCAGGTTCTTGCAGGTGCCTTTGGGAAATTCAGTTTAGCTTTGGTTCAGTGAAGTTTTCTATAGTATTTGCCCACAATTAAGAAGTTACCTTTGTGGTTTCAGTGTATGCAGAGAGTGTTTGCAGCATATTTTTACCCTTGCCTTTTAAAACTGGACTTTAACATTGTTTTTTTCATTAGACCCTGCTTCGGACAGTCTTACTGGGACTTGAAACTCAAATGTTTTGAGACCTTGGAGAAATATTTTCTATCAAAGGGCACGATGCTACATTCATTCATGGTTACATGCATCATTCATGGTTTTTATTCATATCTAATCTCCTATTTGTTTGGAAAGCTTGCTCCCAAAATATTCCATTGTGGCAAAAATTCCCCAGAGCACGTTCCTTTTACAAGTAACACAGTCTTTTATAGGTCGCTTCTAATTTGGACACTTCACTGAATGCAGCTGCCACAATTAGAGTCAAATTTGTGATTTTCCTCCGCTGTGTGGTACCAGTGTGACTGATACAGAAACACAGCTGGCCTGAGCTCAGATATCTTCCCACAACGCCGCCTGTCAGCAGCGGCAGCTCGCTGAGGCACTGACCCACAGAGGCCAAATTAAAAATCAAATTAAGCATCCCAAGTGCAACTTCATTACTAGTCACGCATTGAAAAGCACGAAGGGAGATGATTTAGAAAAGCAAACGGACTGAATGTCCCCGGCTGAAAAAGCACACGGGTCAATGTAAGGTTTTATTCTATCACAAGGCATTTCCCCAGCTCCTGTCTTTAGTCTGTAGTCTTTCAAAGGAGCATTGTACCTAAAAGAACGATGCTGAAAGAGTCTCTCCACGTGTGTGCTACTAAGTACGTTTTTTTACTGAAGTAATTATTTTTTTTTTTTTTTACTAAAGTAAACTTTAACTAAAATGCCACAAAAGTTCTGTTTGAAATTGTATTCAAGAGATTTACCTGTGCATGTGCCCGACTCTACAGCAACCAGTAGGAACTGCATATTCCTGGAAACTTAGTGTCAACAGATGTCATGTCTTTCCAAAATTTGAATGGGATTTTGGAGAGTGTTTGGAATAAAATTATTCTTCCATCAAAAGTGGTGGTAGGGGGAGAGATTATGAGGAGAAAGCAATGAAAGTTGGAAGGGGTTTGGAAGAAGCCTGACTGTGAATAATAGAGAGATGGGTTTGTCAAATGAGGGAAGAGGACTAACTGGACAAAGGATGAGCAAAGGATGGCCTGAGAGTGACAGTGCAGGGACCCAGGTGGGAAAAGAAGGGTCTGAGGTGAAAAGGAAAAGCACATGATAACCGTTAGGCAAAAAGAGCTGAATTCAGGGTAATTTATTTGAGGAGAAGAGACTGGGAAAGCTTGAAGCGTGATCCTGTGGTGTGGATTGAAGGGATGATAGAAAAAGAGTCAAAAGTAAGAAAAGTAGCAGTGCAGCAAAAGGAGTCAGAGTGATGCTGGAGGAGCACATTACCTATGCAGTCCAAATTTCTTAGAGAGGTAGTGAATCCAGACTGTGCAGCAATGGAGCTTGTTTTGCTGTAAAGTGCCTTTTTAATCTGTTGGGAAATTTGAAAGTTTAGGAATGCCCCAAGGCAGCTCAGAAGGAGAGTTTCATAGACTCATTTTGGTTGGAAGAGACCTTTAAGATCATCGAGTCCAACCCTTAAACCAGCACTGCCAGGCCACCACTAAACCATGTCCCTCAGCACCACATCTTCAGGCTCAAGGCAGTTTAATTTTCCTTTGTGAACCTGAATCTTATACCTCCCATCACAGAAACAGAAACATAGAACTGGCTGGGTTGGGAGAGACCTCCAAAGGTCATCTAGTCCACCCCCCCTGCTGAGAGCAGCTTTATATAAGAATACCAGGAAAATATTTTAAGTCAGACCACCACTAAATGGGCGCTCTTTGCTTGTGTTCTTCTTTTTCTGGGTGCTCAGCAGAATTTTTTAACTTTTGATTTATGCTGGCTCCAGTGGAGTGGAAATTTCATACCTCAATTTCCAAATGACCCAGCTCCTCCTGTGCCAAAGAGAAGTAGTTATACTATCTCAGTCAGAAGTGTTCAGAAAATAAATCAGTTCATATTCTGTGAATCAGAATTGAATATCACTCAAATGCTCTTCTCAGTGACATCCAATGACAGGACATGGGGCAAGGCATGCAAGCAGGAACACGGGAGGGTCCATGGAAACACAAGGAGAAACTTCTTCACTATGAGGGTGACAGAGCCTGGAACACAGAGGGGTTGTGGAGTCTCCTGCTCTGGAGGCTTTCCAGACCCGCCTGGATCTGTTCCTGTGTGGGCTGCCCTGGGTGACCCTGCTCTGGCAGGGGGGTTGGACTCGATGATCTCCAGAGGTCCTTTCCAACCCCCAACATTGCTTGATTCTGTGATTTTGATTGATTGTGTAATTCAGTGATTGATTCTGTGATGATGGTGATGAACGATGCTGAAAAACCCAGGAGGATGCTAATTCTGTTACTGGAGCAGGCAGCAAATACAGTGGCACAGGACCACACATTGACCCTGGAAGAGGAAACAAAAGAGAAACAGAAGCTTGTCCAGCTGATTTTCAGCAGAGCATTCTTCCTTCCTGTGGTCTGAATACAGCAGTGGTCCTGAGGGGAAAAACAGTGTGTGAATGTGTAATTACAGGACTGTATCATAATGTGTATGCCCAAAGGGACTGGATTAATTTTGTGCGGGCAACCTTTCTTCTGACATTGCCTGGCTCTGAAATGCATGATTAGTGACTGTAAGCAGGAGCAGAGGGATTGCTCTTTTCGTTAGCAATCCTGCATTTGAAAAAACACCCAACAACAGCCCTGAAGCATTAATTGTGTTTTCTGTGCAATAACATCCCTGATAATTTTCAGTCCTGGAGTTTTAGGTTAGTTTGTTTGTTTTACTAAGATTGTAATATTTGTGTTGAATGTGGGATTGTATTAATTATTTCAGCAGCCTGAACTTCAGGTTAAATAGGTATTTAGCACGTATGTAGGACAACTCTGAGTAATGCAACAATTTGCATGGCCACGCAAAATGAAATTGCTTGTTTAGTATTCCAATCTGCTGATATTCTTCACAGTCCTTCCTCAAATGACTCCTCGAGCTTGCTCGGAGGCCCAGGCTGCTCAGGAGTGGGAGGAGACAATTCTATTTCTCCCTGTTCTGAGGCTGCGATGCTGTGTGAGCAATGGGCATCCTCGTGGGAGGCTGTGACACTCCCACAGCAGAGCCTGTTTCTCTTCTAGCCTTCTTGAGTCCATGGCTCTCTGCACTGAGAGGCTCCAGGGCTCTTTCCCAGTCAGTAGTGCCAATCCAGGAAGACCTGCAAGAAGGTCACTTGATGACTGTCAACTAAAGGTGATTAAAACTGGGTTTTAATGTATATGACTGTCATGCTTTACTAGCCCTGGCTTAAAATCCCTGCTGACTTGCCAAAGAGATTGGTGTAGGGTTTGGGTTTGGTTTCCCTCTCTTTATGGATCCTGTTAGCAGCAGTGTTACTCTTGCCTGGTATTCTCACCCCATCACACTATGATGATCCACTGAGTTCAGCACAATATGTCATTCTGTTAGATCTACACCTGCATTTTGGGGCAAATATTTAGCAAGAAAATGAAAAATCAAGCACATCAGAGAATTTCATGCATCCACCTTGATTTTTGCAAAGTTTTGTTCCTCCAGGAGGAGAAGTTTGTTTTGTTTTTGTTGTTGCGTTTTGGGGTTTTTGGTTTTGTTTTTCTATTTTTTTTTTCTTTCAATTCAGAATTAATTATAAAGATTTTTCAATTTTTATTAGTGCAGTGAATTGAAATGCAATTTCTGTCTAAGTTGAGGTATTTACTTTAAAGTCAAGCTCAGGAGGTTTTTTTAGTTTCCAATTTCAGTCATTGTAATTTTTTTTTTCTTGATACACACTGATCAGCTCCAGCAAGCAGAGTCATAGAGTAACTAACTGTACAGCAGCTGTAGCTCACGGTATGATTTGCTTTGCCTTACCAGAAGAAAAAGCAATGTGCTGGAGCTGTCTTCCCATTAGCTCATATTTATAGCTTAGATTTCTCTATTATGAGAAAAACTTGCTTCAGATTACTGGAATGTCTGATTGTTTCATAGTCTTATCATAATGTCCCTTGATTTGGTCTAGCTGCTATAAGATTGTGTTAAGAGCAGATTCAGCCAGAAAAGGAGAGCACCAGCTGGGGTTTGTGACATCCATCCATAAACACTGCAGCTGCTCTGGCCCACGGAGGGATGGACAGGGAGTTCATACAGGTTTTTCCCCACTTTGGGGAGCAATAAGATCATGTGATTGTGGTGGTTTGACCTCGGCTGGGCACCAGGTGCCCACCCAGCTACTCTGTCACTTCCCCCCCTCTTCCTCTCAGCTGGACCAGGGGGAAGGAGATAAGATGAAAGTCGCGGGTTGACAAAGGCAGTTTAATGAAAAAAGCAAAGCAAAGCTGCACGCAGAAACAAACAAACAAAGCCCCAAAGATTTATTCTCTGCTTCCCAACAGCAGGCACTGTCTGGCGCTTTTTGGGAAGCTGGATGTACACACCCCCCCCGCCCCTCCTGCTTTTCCCAGCTTTTCTAGTTCAGCTGACATCATGTGGTCTGGAACATCCCCTTGGGCAGTTTGGGTCAGCTGTCCCAGTCGTGTTCCCCCCCAAGATTTTGTCCCCCCCATCCCAGTGCAGGGGGAGTGTTGGAACCCAGCCCTGGTGCCGTGTGAGCCCTGCCCAGCAGCAGCCACAGCACGGGGGGGTCACCAGCACCTTCCCAGTTCCCAGTGCAAAGCACAGCACTGGGAGGGCTGCTGTGGGGAACACCAACTCCAGCTCAGGCAGACCCGGTACAGCGTGTATCTAACAGACTGCCGTTGGAATCATAGCATGGTTTAGGTTGGAGGAGGCTTTTAAGATCAAGTCCAACCAAATGGCTTGCAAAGAAAATCCATAAAATTTCAAGACGAAGATGGAGAGTAGCTCTGTAGCATCAAATGTGCTGAGGTGGTTTTTGTCATACCCAGTCTTTGTCTAGACATGCCACAATCTGTTTTCTCTTGCCTGCAATTTTATTTGGTCCACTAGGCTTTTATGGGAAGTAACATGTAATATTCTGTTTAAAAACCAGTGCTGTCTGAATCTTTTCTTTTAAAAAAATAATTTGTATTCTTATGATCGCTGGCATTGCGGCATTTAAATTTATTAATGGTAACTCTTTGTAAGACAGGAAAGCTTTATTGTCTCCTCTTAGGGATAGCAATGAAAAGCGAAATGATGTGATGGCAGCCAGGCTTGAAAAGTGAAGCAGAGCAGTCTGTCTGGGATGTGTGGCAGGCCAAAGTTGTGACTTAAATCCAAATTCACTTCAGGGGTATAATATTACCAAACAAGATCATATACTTAAATGATAAAAGCAAAGTTGACTACAGTCTCATCTATTTTGTTATGTGCTGACTACAGATCTGATTCAGGTATTTGCTGACTGGAATAAAGAGAAGGGCTCCTTCTATCATGAATAAGTGTTTCAGTCTTCCCCTGATAATCTTTCTTGCACGCTTCTGAAAAACCACTTTCCTGTGAGAGTCTCCTGAAAGCTATGCACTCTTCCTAATGGTTATACCTCTTTCTTTCTTTCTTTCTCTTTTTTCCTCCTTCTCTTTTTTCCTCCTTCTCTTTTTTTCCTCCTTCTCTTTTTTTTCCTCATTCTCTTTTTTTTCCTCATTCTCTTTTTTTTCCTCCTTCTTCTCTTTTTTCCTCCTTCTTCTCTTTTTTCCTCCTTCTTCTCTTTTTTCCTCCTTCTTCTCTTTTTTTCTTCTTCTCTTTTTTTCTCCTTCTCTTTCTTTCTCCTTCTCTTTCTTTCTCCTTCTCTTTCTTTCTCCTTCCTTTCCTTCCTTTCCTTCCTTTCCTTCCTTTCCTTCCTTTCCTTCCTTTCCTTTCTTTTTCTTTCCCTTTTCCCCCTTTGCTTTTTCCCTTTCTTTTGGGTTTGTTGTTTTTAGTAGTTGGGTTTGGGGAGTTTTTTGGGGGTTATTTTTTAATAAACTAATGATCATGAAACAGAGGATTTAGCACCAAAATAAAACAGGGCTGTGATTCTAGTTTGGCTGCTTCTACAGAGGAGCTATTGACACAAAATTTAGTCTTGAAAAATTCTGGCTGTTAAAATGAGCTAGAAGTTTTGTTTACAGTATCTTTCACAGAAGAATTGTGTGGGAACACTGACATAGTTATTTTATGTTGTAGCCCACGTTAAGAAAGTCTGATTATTCTCAGACACCATCTAGGGCAATCTTTTTCACGTGAGAATCCAGTGAAGACCAAGGGGAAGTAGATTTCCAGTTTCCTTCCGATTGATAGGAATTTGACTTAAATCTGAGAATTTTAGGATCAATTCTGCTGCCAAAAATTGCACCACAATGTTTCATATTCTGTTACCTATATAAATGGTTGTCTTTGGGTCTTATACTGCTGATCTCAAGAATTCACAGGGGAAATGAATTCTATCGTTTCATTGCATAGCATGTCAAAAAAAGCACTTTCAGACAACAGTTTTGAACATTCAGTGATGATAATTTTTCTGTTGCACTGGGTACCCTTTCACTTGATGAATTCTAACTCCTGTTTTCACACTTTACCTTTTCTTCCATCTGAATTGTTTTGTATATTTGTATTGAATGTGAATTGAAAAGAAATGAAAAATGGGTCATTCCAAAACTATTTTGCTTAATTCACTAATTTTTGCAAAACCATAGTTCTTTGTTGTACAGGAACAGTGAGCAATAGTTACCAAAGCTTGGAAGGCTTGGGTTTAAATTCCTCTTCTTGGGGGAGGATTTCAGCCCATATCTTGCTTTTGAAAGAGGAACACCTTAACCACCAGCCTGCACAACCTGCTGGGAAGGGCTTATCCGAGTCTCTCTTCTTGGAAGTTGTTCCCTGACTCAACCTGATGCACACTGAGAGGGAAGGAAGAGTCTAAGACCTGAATTGTTCTGTTTGTATCCATCTCAGAATTGAAGAATGAACTGAGATTATAGGGCCTTACCTGGTTCTTGAGGCTTTGTTCTGCAGGAAAAGCAATATATCAATTACTTACATATTCTGTACCAGTATCATTCCCACTTCTTTTACTGAGCTGACAGCACCACTATTTTTCAATTATACTCACGGACAAAAGTTGGGGTTTTTTTCATTTCTTTTCTGAAAAGTGTTCTCATTTCTTTTCATTGAACATCTCCATCAGTTCAGCAATATTCTCTCTGAAAGGAGTAACAAGCCCTGCGTACAATATTGCAGGTGAGAATGGCAGCGTTGTAGGGCAAACTGAGTTTCTGTTCTCTTAAAAGTGGCTACCACTGGTGTATGAAGCTTGTCTCCATTTTCATGGGGTGAGTTCATGGATGGAAAGAAGTTCCAGCTCAGATCTTCAGTGGCTTGTGCAGCAAAGCTGTTTAAATTAGCAGCTTTATCTCTTGATCATTTTTGTGTTTGAGTCTTCTCTTTTGGGAGGTGCCTTTTGTAAAGGAAAGCATCATTTGGTTAAATGAGTGTGAGCATAACATGGCAGATTTTTGCAGGAATCATAGACCTTCATGTGGAGAGCTGGTTTATTCCCTTGTCCTTCTACACTATAAAACTTTGCTTAAGAGCTCTGTCTCGGGCAGTAGGATAACCAGTGTCTAGCCTTTATAAAAAGAATTTGTCATTCATTTCTATCCTTTTGATATACAAGCTTCTAACCATGGCGAACATGCTCTGTAGCATAACTAGAAGAGTGGGAACAAGTTGTTTTTGATAGCTTTGGAGTCTCTTAACCCTTAAACTTGTCAGCTTATTTTATATAGGGTTCACATCAGATCTCTTCTGGCTGCTGTTAATTTAAGCAAACATATCTACATGTATGGAGTCAGAAACTTGGTTTCTGGTGAAGCTTGTGGCTGTGAACTGTTATAATACCTTTATGAACTGCAGTTTGGAGTATTTGTTGCTATTTCTTGTTTTAAGGACATGAAAAAGTGAGACTATGATCCAGTCTGCCTAAATCCTGCCTACAATGGAATTAGAATGCTTTAAACCCTGCTGAATCCTAGACACTGATCCAGCCTGCTTACTTAGTAAGGCTATTAAATCCATCAGGCATTGAAATTCATTAGATGCCTCCCATGTAGTCGGAGTATTCCCTAGGTACTAATATTTTGTCAGTCTGTGTGCACTGAAAAGCCTTTCTTTCTGGGGAACTGAGAACCAAAAGGTTTATCTCAATCTAAGATGAAGCAGAAAGGTACCTGAACCAAGAAGCCCCAAATACTAGACTGTGTGATGTCTGTGTCTGGCTTCACCTTATATGAGGAGAGTACTTAGGGGTAAAGGGATGGGATCTAAGATTCCACCCCCAGTATGACATGGATGTGTTTTAATGGGAAATTAACTCCTCTCATTTAACTAATTTTTTTAGTTAAATGAACATTTAACTAATAAGTTGAACTTGCAGCACTTCCTCCCCTTCCATGTGCTGGACACAGTGACATGGTGTCTAAAGAGCACTTGGTAGAGTATTCACTAGGTCACTCTCTTGAGATGTGATCTCAGCTCTGATCAGGCTGAAGACAGCCTGGCATCCAGATCTTCAACTTCTTTCACACATTTTTATTGCCAACACTGTTCTGTGAAGTGCCACCACTCTGTGAACTAAGTGAATGGAGCCGTCCAAAATTTTCTTTTAGCTTCCTATGATCTCAGTGAAAAAGATGAACCCCTCGTTCAAGCAGGCTGGGTTTATGTTGTCTGGAAATGCCTGAATCCCATAAATTGGCAGGAAAAAAAAGGAGAAATACGTAAGATAGGAAGTTTGGCTATATTCTGCAAGTCTTCAGAGGTACCTGAATCTCTCCATTGACTTGTAGAGAAGCTGGGCAAACTAAACTGCCTTCCCTCGCCAAACACGTAAAACTGAGGTGATGCAATATCTAAAATTGAGCAGACTGGATAATACCCTGAAAAACAATGTTCTGTGGCCAGATGGTTGAATGAAAATGGCATGAGTCTCCTGCGGTATGAATATTGCGAATGGCAAAAATTCGCGTTACCCTTGCCAAGGAGAAATTTTGTATAATGAACCTTATTGCTGGAGGGAGGAGTCACATGTACAACCTTTTCTCAGACTCTACATGAACTCCTCTGTCCAGAAGGTGCAACAGCCTACTTATTCCTTCTGCCCTGTTGTTCATGTACTGTTCTGTCTGAGCAATACAGCTTGAGAACAGTTTGTTTTGATGGATCCAGATACATTTCTGTATTTCACTGCCGCTAGTTTATCATGATGTTCAGGGACAAAGAGCACCAGATCTGTATCTGACACCTTTTGATATATCACACCACCTCCATAAGCCAATGGTTTTGTTTTGAATGCTATTCCTAAAGAGCTGCTAACCTAAGGTATAGAGAAATACTTGCTTAAAAGCATGAACAGCTCACCCGTAGAAAGGGCTGTATTTGTAGGAGGGGTTGGATGAGGAGGACTTGGGTGTGTTTGGGTGGTGGGGCCAGTGCTTTGTTTTTTCCCATTAAGCGTCAAATTTGTGCTTCCTGTTTCAAGGAACTGGGTAAGTCAGTGGGATGGAATTGTAGAAACCTTGGTCCATCTGACCTATTTGAAAAATCCCACGTGGACTTCACAAAATGCTTTTTCACAGCGGGAGGCGTTTGTCGAAAACGTGTCGTAACCTACTGAATGGAGCCTGTTCAGACTCCTCTGGAGTCCTTGGGTATTTGCCAGGGTCACCAAAGGCACTGTCAGTATCTTGAGTTGAACTGGCAGGTGCTGCTTTGCTCATCTTCAATTCAGATTGAAATTGTTAAATACGGTGATCCTTCATATGCTGAGGACAAGCTTGGTCCTTCCTGTTCTCAGGTCCTTTGGATGTAAATGAGAAACATTTCCTTTATCTGTGAATTGTTACGTGCTGTTAAAAATATTTACCTTTTTCTGTCCAGAGTTGCTTGAATAGTAGTTGCCCTTCTTCAAAAGCACATTTATATTTTGAGTTTATATTGTTTCTTCAAGCAGTGACATTCTAATCTGAGCACATTCGTGTAATCTCTTTTTATTCTAGCTCCATATAACAATATCTTTTATTTATTTCTAAGGAGGAAGATGCAAATTAATTAAAATTTGCAATACATAACCTCTAACGCTTAAAAAAAAAATCTTTATACTGAGGATCTTTTCCAATCAGAAAAAAAAGATTGAGCTATTAATCTGTGTATACCTTTCATTTTGGGGGCTGATTTCTCTGACTTTTAACGGGGAGATCCTACACCTTCTTTGAGGTTTGGCCTTGACGTGACATTGTGGAGAAGCCATGCAAAAACTGGAACTTTTAGGACCTATCGCTCCCATTTTTACACTGTTTCCTTTTAATGGTAAATATAAACTCAAAAGGTTTTACCACTGTATTTTCAAGGCACTTAACGGCTCCAGTATAGAATATTTGACATCCCTGTTTGCTCCTGACCATTCATTAATGTAAGATTTGTCAGGTCGTGTAGCTCCAGACTGAACTTTATGCCTCTTAAAGATTTTAACATCGTTTTATAGTGGTGGAATTCACTTATGATTACTGGTTAAAGTAATCATTTGTCTAGACACTTAAAACTAAAAGAATGTTTTGGTGCTTTTTCAGTTCTTGTAGAAAGTGCTGATGATGTTGCTATGAGCCTTGAAGTAATTCTCTGCATGATTTCACTTGATCCTTGACCTTTTGATTTATTATATAAACCAAATTGACAGTCAGAGAGGGATTATGTTAAAAGTTCATTGAATAGCCAAGTCACCTATTCTCTGCAGACTTCTGGGGTCTGGTCAATAGTCTTTGCAACAGAAATAATCTCTGCTCTTGAGGGTGAGGAGGAGGAACAGGGAAGGCTACTTACTGAAACCCAGTGTTTTGAAGTATTGCATCAGTTGGGTCTTATGATCATCCAACCAGTTGGACCTGGTTTATTCCTCATTGCTTTGCCTGGTAGAAACCTTCCCCATCGCTTCTGGGGTCTTCTGCTTAGGGGTGACCTGGGTGTGAGGACCACTCCGAGCCTGAGAGGTGGTTGGAGGGAAGCGGGGTTTTGCCAGCCCCACCAGTACCTTGAGACTGGGTCCTGCACAACCAGGCTGCTGGTGCTGGACCAGGAGGTAAATGTGCCAAATAAGCCAGAACTGCCTAATACCTAATTTAGGCTGGCTTCATAGCCTTAGGTCAGCTTCATGCTGGCTGCAGAAGGACAGGTGATATTAGCTTGCTAAAATGTTGATTTCTTTATATTTTTTCACTAGGATGAGTGCTTCATGTGCTTCAGGGTTGGGTTTTTTGTTTGGTAATCTGAGATTGTCAGGAGTTGTAATATCAAATTTGCAGGATTTGTTCACAACATTTCATAACTAGGGTCTCTTTTTATCTTAATTTGGGAGAATCTGATGAACATACGCAGTTCTTTCTTCCTCCCCTGATAAGCATTCTGAGAAAGCATCCCTGTCTTTCCACTTTGAAAAGAAACTCTTCTTAAAAATTGACTTTACCAACAGTATGGGAATTGTGAGTTCTGAACATCGCTATTGATTATGTTGCTCCAATTAATTTATTTTAGGCATGCCATGTCACTGGTTTTAAATGACAAAGCACCTTCTTGGAAGATGCAGTTACTGTTCTCTGGTACTCTAAGAAAGTCAGAGTATTCTGTTGTGGTTTTCTCTTTCTCCTCTTCCTCCTCTTCCTCTTCCTCCTCCTCTTCCTCTTCCTCCTTCTCTTCCTCTTCCTTCTTCTCTTCTCTTTCTCTTTCTTCTTCTCTTTCTTCTTCTCTTTCTTCTCCTTCTCCTTCTCCTTCTTCTCTTTCTCGTCTTCTCTTTTTTTTTTTTTTTTTCCTTATTTTTCTTTTTTCTTTCTTTTCTTTCTTTAATATAGTATAGCCATCCTGTGGTAGAATAACAAAGACATGGCTCCAGCTGTGCTACTCAGCTTCTGTAAGCAGAATTAAAATTGCATATAAATGGTTTAATTGCCCTGCACTTTGTAATACTGCAAACTCAAGCTGTGACTAAATTTTATCTTTTTTTTTTTTTTTTTTAACATATGCTGGTCCTATATTTGTAGATTAATGTTTTCTGCATAGCCATTCTTATTTATGTTGTGGGTTGTGGGCAGTAAGATAAGGTGTGTACCTCAAAAGAATTACTTTTGGTATATGTAGCTCTACAAAGCTGGTACTTGACATTATTTTCATACCTAGGGTGACTCACTAGATTTTGATTAACGTGTTAAAAGAAGCCAACACTCATTAAATACAGAATAGCTGTTATCAACAGCTACTATAAATGAAACCTAACGGGGGTTATTGAATTTCATTTTATGTATCAGCAACAGCTGGTCCATTCAGAGTTCTCATTCAGCCTCTTACAGTCTCAGGAACTTGAATATTTTTTTTTTTAATTTTTTATTATTTTTTTATATGACTGAGGGGTCCAATCTCAAATTATTGATGGGAAGAGAAGCTTCTTGGTGCCACCTGGGGAAGCCATTAGAGGCATGCAAAATCAGAGATAAAAAAATCTGACAATATCTTGTATCACATCGATGAATGAACCAGTTTTATTTTGTATTCACAAAAAGCTCTCCAGTGAGATGAAAAGGTGCAATCAAGCTCAACCTTTACAGATGGATGGGGTTTGGCCCTTTTGTGAAGCAAGACACTCTAGATCAAACAGGTAGTAATTTTCAAGTCTTAGGTAGAAGACATTTCAGTTATTGCCAAGAAGAGATAGCGTGTGCGTGGCCGTACTTACAGGTTTATTTTGACGGGAAATTATTTTGACTGCTAATCTAATTTAATTCCCTCCTCAATGGAAAGGAGGAGGAAAGAATGAATGGAAAGGAGGAGGAGACCAACATCTCCTTTTTTTTTTTTTTTTTCTCTTCTCTTTTTTCTCTTTTAGTGTCCATTTAAAGTTCAATGTGTATTCAACTGTGGAACTCCATATTGTTGTATCAGCAAAAACCTGCTCAAAGTCTACGGAACTCTGAATTTCTGCCATTTCATACCCAGAAGAGATTATTATTCATTTAGCATAATGGATAGATTGTGATTGCTTATGCTAAATGTAATTATATAATTATGTTATATATAATAATGTCAACATTGGTCAGATACTATCAGAGAGTTAACAGAAATGGTGTAGAGAGCACAATATACTGCTTCTGTACTGGAAAAGCATATGTTTTTCAGTTTTATTGCTAGATGAGAAAAGCACACTTAGTTCACCCTCCTGTGTTCAGGGGCTGAGATAAAAGCATATGCATTTTTTATGGACAGAGGCAAACACCTAAGAAAAAATTCTGACAAGGTAGCAATTGGGGTTTTCTGTCTGTAGTTCAGTGGTGACCCCAAGGACACAATAAACTCCTCTCCAGGAGCTGTACCTTTTGCAGACAGTGCTGTTATATTTTTCACCTCCACATCTGCAATAGCATATGGAGTAGTAGCACAGTCCTGTCAAGACCCTATTGAAACGAGTAGGATGGCTGTTAAAATAAAGGACTCTTCAACAGGACAATGGCTGTTGTTGTTAAGAATAGGATTTGCAGTTGCAGACTGTGGTTCATTCATCCCATGGTCATGTACGTCTAAGGAATGATAGCAGAATGTGAATTCAGTTTAGTCAGACCTTTAGTGCTGTCTTATTTGCAGGAGTTTAGGTTGACTTTTTTTTTCTGTCTTTTTTTATTTTCTTTTTCTTTTTTTTTTTCCTGTCCTTTTTTAATTGTTTTCTTATTTTTTTTTTTTTTCCCTTTTTTTTTTTTTTTTTTTTTTTTTTTTTTTTTTTTTTTTTTTTTTTTTTTTTTTTTTTTTTTATAAAGAACCTCTGAATGTCTAAATGATAACATGTTTCAAGTAGCTGCTCCTTCCCTGGAGTTGAACAAAATTGAAAAGATCAAAGTTAGTGCAATCTTGTTCAAAGGTGAAGAGGTGAAATCTTATGTGTGCTGGAGGATCAGAGCAAATACAAATGTACAATGCTTAGTGTGCAACACCTAAAGCCCACTTTCATCAAGGTACCTCATTTTCATCTGAATTCAGACTGTATCTCATTTTATGGTAAAATAAGGAACAGCACAAGATTAGCTTGGTTACAAAGAAAAGAAGCCCTTGCCCAACACTGAAAAGTAAACATCAGTAAAAGGTGAAAATGGTCAATTTTTTTAGAATGACTAAGTTCACATTAAATTCTATATTCCTTCTTTAAGTAGCATTTATATAATTGAGTAAGATGAAGCTATTACACCCACAATGTTTCAAGTATTATAATGCTGTTGATAGTTGAAGAGTTTCTTGAAAAAACACTGTGTTTTGAAGGGGGCTGAAGAGAGGGACATTTATAAAGTGTATGATTTTTTCCATAAAATCTTCATGTGACTGATGTGCCCTGACATAATGTATCACGATGAAATACAGCTGCCAAAAAAGAACTTCAAATGATGCCCTTTTTTCTGGAGAGAGAGAGAGGGGAAAAAAAAGTGATAAGAAAATAGGTACCTTTTCAGCAAAAGCTTTTAAAGCTTTAAAAGCACAGCAACCAGTAAAAAGGTTCTTAGGTAAAGGCTTCTTTACTCAATTTTGTCTAAGTACCTAGAAGCTAAATGGGGGTAAAAGGGTATGGAAAATAATGCTCCAGACTCTGTGAGAACTGGAGACATCCTGAACACAAGACACTATGACACGGGAAGACAAGAGGATTTTAATGTCCTTGTCCTACCATTGCATTTTCAAACACACGGGAAGATCCATGCTACATTACACTAATAATGCTGATCTGAGGATGTTTTAGCATAAACCTGGACTTAATTATGGCAAAGTTGTCACAAACATGCAAATATTCAGAAGCTGAAAAGAGATTTACATTTCAGTTTTCCCTTTTTGAATATATAGCATTTATTTTGCATTTTTTTCCTGTCCGAGGGCTGTTGCTATAGGGCTCTCTTAAATTCCAGCCTGTACTTCACCGCTGGAAAGCAGGAAGCATTATTGTATACATTGCCTATTATGGGTCAGACCTTGACCTGAAAATCAAGTCTGCTTAAGAATACTATGGAAGTATTTTATATACAGCCCTGTTAGGAGCAATCCCACACAGCTGCCCACCAAAGCCTGTTTCCCAAGGATTCACCCTGCACATCCACATGCAAATTCCCACTTTTGTTTTCTTTCAAAACTCAACCCTGACAGAAAGCCTGCTAAAAAAACTGTTTAGTCTTCCAGAGGTAGCTCCAGAAAATGAACCGCTGGAAATAGAGGATGTGGAGATGCTGGGGTCTTCAGGCTGGGCATGAACTGGGGTTCAGGGACAGAACAGAGACAACAGCAAGAGACCCAGAGAAAAGAGATTCAAGGATTAAGAAAGCACATGCAGAAAGTGGCTACCTCTAGCATAATCCTTCACCAAGCTACTACCTTATACTAGGGTCATAAATTGTGTTGTTTAAACTTGAATACCTTCTGGATTGTCAGTTGGCACACATTTCTATTACTTTTCCTCTAGGCTACGTAAACATCCACCTCCATCTATCACAAAGTATGACTTAAACCACACATAAGCAGGTCCCAAAGGTGTGACACAATCTGCTGGTTCATGTGTGTTAGCACAGGGCTTAGAGTAGAGAAATCAAGCTCTCATTGCTTCCTCTTTATCTGTGTTTCAGGTCACCATTTCTTATTTTACCTTTGGGGTAGAGAAAGAATTGATCTATCATCCTACATCCATTTCCAGCCTCCTGCAATTATTCTGAGCAGATAACCATGAAAGTGCTGTAGGTAGACTAAATCTCTTGATGACAGAGAATCTCTATGTGTTTCATAAGGAATGTTATATTGATATAAAATATCTAAGGATCAGTTGTGTTGTGCAGCCCAGAGTGGCTGACTTGCAAGCAGAGGTTGTTCCAACCACGTGTCCTTATACTTGAGTTCACTCCTGCATTTTGGTGGCATGTAGGCGGTTGCATTTTCTGCTTTGAAAGGGGTGACCTGCTGGGATTTCAGGCTGCTTTTGAAGTTCACTGCAGAACTAACGACAGATACTTCTTTAACCAAACATTTCTGCAGTGTTCAGGTGATCCCAGCAAACCCTCCTAAGCTCCCTGGTGTGATGCCAACAGTGCTGCATTTTGAGGCACAGCTTCTCTTTCCTACGTGACCGTCCCGTTTGCCTGTGCAACAGAAAACATGCAGCCAGTCACTAGTCTGATACTCATGACAAATTCTCACAAGGTGGGATAATAGGTCAGATGTATCATAGTGTTATTGTTCCTTTCTGTATTTGTATTTGTTATGGACTATAAACCCTGATGAACCCATGAAGAGCCGTGACCATGAATCCCAACTGGCTGAGTGGTGCTATTTCATGGCGAGGCGAGTCCGGTAGTAACGAATTCAGTCAACATAATGATTTCAGTTTCACTGCACTGCTCTGCTTCCTGGGAACCTGCAGAAGATGAGTGACTGTGTCACGACCATAAATTCAGACACATACAATGCTGAAATTTCTTACAGAGCTTTAAGTCCCTGTGAAATGTCATACTAATAAATATGGTGATCACATTTGCTATTTGGCAAAAATATTAATTAACCAGGAAAAGTTAATAAAAATATATTCCTCCAAATTATGCAATAGAAAAAAAAATGTTTTTCTTATTCATGGTTATATGAATGCAAAATGCCATGGATTCTTCATCTTTAATACCTAAGGGATTTAGAAGCATATTGCATCCATAAAACTTGGTTCATCAGTACAGTACACAGCACAGATATGCATATTTAATTACTCTGAAAGTAATTTGCTTGTACAGATGGTGGTATTAGAAGGTCTTACTTCAATTTAAATTACTTCTATTTGAAAAATAATGTTATTTTGCTATGAATCTTGAGTGAAGAATTCACGCTTATTACAGATGAATAATACTTGACAATTGTAATTAATCTGTGACTAATCTAATACTTCCTCAATAAACGTTTTGTTTAAGATTTTACAAACCAGAGCATCCTCTTTCCAGGAGGTTGATCTAGTAGCATTTCATATCCAAATATGCTCACTGTGAGGGACCCCAAAATGCTCTTGGGGTAAGTGAATAAAAAGCTTCTGTTGAACATCTCTGAGACTTGCCAAGGCAAAGAGACATTGCAAAACTGTTTGTTTCTTCTGAAGTATACCTGCCAGGCATAAGATTTGAGGAAAACTGTGACTCAAGGTGCACGTGGGGAGTTTGGAACAAGCTTTAATGGGCAAGGATTCAAATTATCCAGTTCTGACCCTGAGCAGTGAGCTCTCCCAGCAGCGCAGGCAGCAGAGCTGTGCCAGATGCCCACCATACTACCACTATCCCCCAGCTCACACCATCTAAATAACACCAATTTTCCAGGAGTGAGAATACAGCAGAGGCAGCAAAAGCTGACAGCGTATTGCATTAACTCTTACACCCTTCCTGGGAAAACACGACTGCTTCTTCAAGCGAGATTGTTTTCTTGCACAGCACCATAAAAGGTCTGCATGTGTTTGTTAGACTTTCTTCAGAGAATGTCTGTCTTTATTAAAGAAACGGCTACCTCAGAGATGGTTGTTGTGGTTGCTATGGTAAGCATTCATGTTTTATTGAAGCCTAAATGACCACAACCCACATAAAGGGCTCCTGAGTGGCCCTAACTTGTGCTCTGCCTTCCCCTTCCCCCCCCTTTCTCCTCAGGACAAAACAATTTTTTGACAGTCAATATGATTTTGAGGGCTTACTCGGAACAAGGTGCTTTGTCTGTTCTATCTATGTAATTTTAACCTTGTGGTCTGGCTTTAATACAACAAACAAACCCCCGTGGACCTGATTCAGAGAGCTGGGAAGCACCTGAATTTCCCAGAGAGCTCTGGGGGAGATGGAGATAATGGGTGAGCGGCACCTCTGAACCACTGTAAAATTGCTAGCAGCCCGTGGCTTTGTCAAATTAAAATTGAATGACAAGGGGGTGGAACCGCACTGGCTGGACCTGCAATACTGTGTATGAAAGGCTGTACAGCCCAAGCTGTATCACAGCCTGAAGTGCAGATGATTCACCCAGGCATAGCAACCTGGGTGCCAGAGGAGAGAGAAGGGCCAGGATGTATCACCCCATTAGTAAATCTGCTCCTGCTATAGCAAAAGCACCATGGTCCTTTGACTGTGGCTGGCATTCGATTTCCAGTCTCCTTTTCTTTTTAATCATCCTCATTAAGAGAACATTTTACCTCCTCTGACTTAAACAGAATTTCCAATACTGTCTTTCCCAGGAAATGTAAGCACATTCACTTCCACTGAATTTAGAAGGGATTAAGGTCACTTTTTCCTTTTTTTTTTTTTTTTTTAAACTGTGGTTGCTACATCTCCATGTAGCTACCCAGCATTCACATTATCACACCTACTGCTTCAGTGTCCTGACCATCTGAGTTGCAGAGAGCTGCACCCACAGCCACTCTTCACATTTCTGCACAAGGATCAATTGGGGCACGTCAGTGCTCCTGAGCTCCTCATGCCTAACCCTTCAGCAATGCTTTTCTCCAGCACATTTCTCACCAAGTATTCTCTTTCCAAGGGAACAGTGCCCCCACTTGTCGTCATCCTCTCAGAGTCATGATGACCCCTCAAGCTCCCCAGCATCACTACCATCTTGCTCCTCCAACCACAGCGGCAGACTGGCTTTAACCCTTAAAAGACCCATGACAGACCCATGTGCAAAAGATCCGTGTCCCAGCATAGGATTGAGCTGTGCACGCCCAGGCGTGAGGTGCCTGCATAGCAGCCTGCTGGCTGAGGCACATTGCAGGTGGTGGAAAATGAGTCAGGGATGGCAAGTGTGGCATATGGCTGCAGTGAGAGCTTGGGTGGGGAGGCAGAGGGTTGCAAGTCCTGTAGAGGTATAGGGATGAGAGAAGGTGAGTCAGGAGTTTGGAGAAAAGAGGGAGTAAATAGATGCAAACTGTAGGATGGCTGTGGCTGAGCTGTTCTCAATTACAGGATTTGTCTTTAAGTGTGCCATTTTAAAACAGAGAAATTCAGGGCTACAGGTTATATTTTATAATGCAAAGTCCACTGCCCAAAACAACCACCACCTTACTTTCATACAAATTCACACACACACTCATACGCTTATAAAGTCAGCATTAAACCCAAGATCCATAGTAAGTTTTTCAACAAAATAATGCTTTAGACACCAATAAATCAAGCAACAATGACACAAGGATATCATAGCATCACTAAAAATGTCACCACAGTTAACAAGCCTGCTTGCTTCAACAAAAAATACTGGTGAATAATCATCTGTCAGCACATTTAAAAAAAATATGCTTGGTATTCCTTGCCTAAAAAATGTTGGGAGTGGAAACATTGTTTGCTTGCCAAGTTATTTTAATTTCAGGAAGAAAAATAACCAAGGGAAATATGGAGAGAAGAATAAATAACAAGAAGTGGTATGAGGGGAAAAATCCTTCATAATTATTCCATTGCCTCTGCCTTTCTCACTATCAGATTCCTCTCCTGTACCATACTGTGCCAAAGCACTCACATGCCGGGCACCCTCCAGATGAATCAGCACAGTGGCACGTGGACTCGAACACACATCAGAGGCACAGAGGAGGTGTTTGATACTGTATTTATGAACAATTCAGAGATAAGAACTTGGTAGGGGGTTGGGGTTTTTTGTTTTTGTTTTTGGGGGTTTTTTTGAGGAGTAAGGGAAATAAGATCATTTGTCAACTTACAAGAAAAAAAAAAAAGATAATTTCATCATCTTTTTTAAATTTATATCAACCACAGAGTCTCTTCAGCTTCATCACCTAAGTGATAAATTGAAAGGGCACACGCACAAACTGTAGTGTTTTCCCTTTCCTTATCACTCAGAAAATACAACATGAGAGACCACCTGTACTAACCTGGGCTCTTGCATCCAGGGGGAAGAGTGTTCCTACTGGAGCACAGTGTGCTGCCTGCAGTGCACAGGTAGCCCCAGGAGCAACCAGGCAAGCACAGCAAAGCACGCAACTTCTCCCTAACATGGGAAAGACTCCATTTTGGACAATCTCGCCATAGTAATTCTTTATTTCACTTTGCTAAAGCAAAAAACCCCAACTGATTATGTCTGCAGGCCACCAGGTTTGACTACAAGCCACAACAACCTCCCAGTTTACTTTTTTTTATAAAACTTTTTTTAAAACCTAGATTGATGAAAACCTCTTACTAGCTCTTCAAATAAGTTTTTCCATCAATAAACATCTGCTCAACAGGCAAAATGAAAGGGCCTCTAGAAAGCCTGACATCAAAAGCTGGCAAAAAGAGAGAGCTGAAAGGCTCAAGTCCCAAGCTTGAGCCCATCATTCATCTACTTCATGTTCAGCCTCTTCTCACAAAAGTTATCAGCATAATTATATGTTACCTGTGAAAAGAGGACAGTATGCCAAAAACTTGACCATGTCCCTTACCTTTTCAAAAAAAAGTAATACCCATTTGTAGGCAGGGCCTTGTTCTTGGCTTGCTCCTGTCTGCAAAGTCTCTCCTGTAAACCTTTTTTGTACTTTTCTTTTTTTCTTCTCCAAATTAGGAAAAGCAGATATGGCAACCATTAACCAAGCAAGTAATAAACTTAATGTCAGCCGAGGGGAAAGACAGAAGCCGAGGAAAGGTGGACAAGACACTCCAGCACGGGTCCTGAGGAACAGACAAGAATGTCCCTGCAACTGAATTATAGATCATACAAGGTCATCACAAAGACTGAAAATTGTTGTGTTTACAGTATTTAATTGTTAAAAATATTAGCCAATAGGTCATCAGTCACATAAAATACTAATATTTGCATAAATGCTCTTGTATACATCAGTGACAGAAGTCTTTTTGACGAGATGTGCATGTGTAGGAGCTCCAGAGGTAGAATTAATATCTCCTGCCTTGCCTTATTTTTCAGCATATACCCTTGCAGCAACCGAGAGCTGAAAACAAAACCAGAGCATCCTGCTAAGGTAAAGAGTATCTGAAATGCAGACACAATGCCAGTCCCTGAAGGATGTGACTAATAGACACTTTCCCTACACAGAAAAATCTCCCAGTGCTCCAAATGGACATTTTCCCAAGTAAAGGCTGACCAAAGACTTTAGAGGTTGGGTGTGCAGTTTCAGAGGATTTAAGGCCTGCATAGGCATAAACATGGACAATGAAACACAACTGACTGACCTCCAGCATCAGACACTCCTCCAGCATCAGGTTGAATGGAACACGTCCTTTGGAAAGCCATGGCGTTTTGATATGTAATCCACCAGTCTCAACAGGAATCCTTTCCAGTGCCTAACTACCTCCATTCTCAAAAATGTGCAACTTAAGTTTTAATTTTCCTGACTTTATCCTCAATTATTTGGTCTTTTTATATGTATTTTTGTCACAGCCTTGGCCACATTACATGCCTTCAGGTAGCAGGCATCTTCACTATACCTCAGTACTTATGGATATAAGTCATCCATTGATGAGTTAATAAACTGACCTGGCTCTCATTGTGAAAAACACATTTCCCAGACCTCAGAACATTCCTTCAATTCTTCTGAACCTACTTGAATTTTTCACCACCCTTTCACTGGCCAGAGTACTCTAGCAGAAGGCTCACCGTGAAAATACAGGGAGGTCATTCCAATTCCTTGATTTTTAATAAAAATTCCAGTATGTTCCATCTAGTCTCCTCAGAGGAACAAAAAGCTTTTTGTTTAATTAAAAAAAAAACCAACACGTTCGAACTCTAACACTTGGTGATATGAAAATGAATCATTAGATAATTTTTTTTTTTTTTTTTTTTTTTTTACCCCTGGTGCTGCTTAAATAAGTAAAAGTGCTTACAACAAGAGGGGAATGTAAAATCTGGGGAGAGTGAATTCAGAAAATGGATGTGTGTGGGTACGTGTGCTCAGGGGGAGGCACCTGAGGGTGTATTTGCCTTGTCTGTGCCTATGTAGACTTTTGAATATCAGAGTACTATAGACAAACTATACAAGGCCTTCAGTATTCCCCTAAATACACTTTGAAAACTTAAAGTGCAGTAAATGATGGGTTTTGTACAAAAGAAAAAAAAAAAAAAAAAAACCAAAAAAAACCACAGAAAATAATCAGCAATGGTAATTGAGATTGTTTTATTTGGATCCAGCACTCTACTCAAAAGCAGATTTTTACTAAAACCAATCACCTGTTGTTTTATTCTACTATTTACTGCATCTCTATTTGTATTACAGATGCCAGGATAAGAAATTAGCTATTATTTTTAGGTGTTATATATACAAAATATAAATTGGGTATTATATATATAACACATCTCTGTGACTCCTCCTATTTTTCTTGTAAAAATTGTCTATAAAATGTCTAGCCTCAGACTATTTTAGCTAGCTAAAAACTATTCCTTTGCAGAAAGATGAAATTTCTGTCAACTTTATGAAATCAGAAGGCAGAAGGCTATGCCTCTCAGTATCTTGGTTACATAAAACAAGGAAAAAAATAAATCAGGAATTAACAGTGCACATTTTTAAATATGCCAGGTGCATGGTAATTGTAAGTGCTGTTACAACTTACAGCCAGGGAAAGGTGTTGCTTTCAGATTTGGAAATGCCTACTACAGCCTAACCTCTTTGTCAACGCATTTGCAGCTTTGCAACATCCATTTCTAAATGAATTACCTTATGGAGGAAACCAAAAGGCAGAAAACTAAAGAAATAGGGGTCAAATTCCTCCTGTGAGATCTACCTTGTAAAATTATCCAGAATGTAATAATACCATGTTATTGACTTAAGCACAGTTCCCTGTGACATGCCGCAGCTGACCTGTAATTTTTATCCTACATGTTGCCAGCACTATTAAAATGACACTTGTGAATGTAAATTAAGCTCACAAAGGGGACAGATTGTATGATTCTGGTTTCTCTCAGATGCCTGTAGGCTATCACAGGTTCCATATGTGAAGTAATTATGTTCACTGAAGGAAAGAATAAATGCTGTCAAATTGTGTACTGAGAGAGAAAGCAGCTATTATATTGCAGTAGTCACTGGAGCATTGCCTTAGAAAGTGGAAAGATGTATAAGAAAATAATAATAAAAAAGAAAAACTGAAGCAGATCTATATTAAATATAACCTTTAAATTAGTATCTGCTTTTGAATATATATTACACAAAGTTGATATTTCAGAAATAAAAGCATTTCAACTCTTTAATTGTATTTTCTTCCACACATCTAGAGGGCACAGGGCAGTATACTTATCAGAGGGGTAAAGGACAGATGGAGCATCTTTCAGCTTTCTGTGTTTCCCCAGCAAAAGGAGCCCTCATCACCCCCAAGATGCTGTCCCCATCTACATCCCCACCACAAACCTCCTCTCGAGGGAGCTATGCAGCAGCCAGCCTCCCTCCCCAGCAGGTAGAGATGTCCTTGCCCTCAACCCTGCCTTCCCCACTCTATCCATCCATTACAGCCAGCACCAAACTGACACTTTCTGCAGACCCTGAGTAAGGGCAGTAAGGCTGGGCGAGGTCACTGCTGAAGACTGCAGGTAAGCAGTCTCTGCACGCCCCCACAGCTGTCAGCAGCAACCCCATGCTGACCAACCACCAAGCTGGAGCAGCGTTGCAGATGTGACTTCAATCATGGAAGCTGACAGAGCTGCTAAAGGAAAAGGCAACACTCCCATCACCTCCACAGCTGAAGTGTGGTCCTGTTCTCCTGCACCTTGAGAAGGTGAGCCTGTATTTACATCAGCAATGCCATCAGCAAGCCAGCACGAGAGGGGAGAGAACACTGACCTGGAACCATAGCACTTTTAAAACCTTTCCCTTAGAAGGAGCCCAGGACAGTACAGTGAAAGAACAATTCTGAGTGCTTGTGTGGTTTTGAATTTTCATTCAGAAATTAAAATAAGAAAAAAAAAAAAAAAAAAGTAAAAAAAAAGTTAGGGTGCTTTGCAAAAACCCTGAAAAACACAAACAGGAAGGCACATTTTCTGACAGGGTGTAACCATAGATATAATGCTCACGAAGAAGCCTACAGTATTGAAAAACAGAAAGCTGAACAATTCTGTGTGTTTTTACTGTTTACTAGAGTGGCACCACTGAGCTCAGCACCCTGGAGCTTCCCATCTCATCAGAAAGGAGAGGTTTCTTCAGTGTCACACTAGCCCTAGTTCCAGATCTCTCCAACCTCAGTTTTAATGGGTTGCAAAAATAAACAAGGGCAAGCAACTTTCCAACACAGCTGCCTGTGCTGCCACTACCTGCAGATTTGTTGTTACCCTGACCATGTGCGTGGGCCAGGAGAACCATCTGAGAGAGCAGAGTGGCCAGAGAGACAGCATGACATGTTTATTAGCTACCTGAGCACTGAGCTTCTTGTGTGGCCCAGGTCCTTGCCTGGGGCTCTGAGCTCTGTCTGTGCTCATCTAATACTCGAAAGCTACTACGTACAGGAGACCAAATCCTTCAGACTACTTAAGATGAGAAGGCAGCTCTCGGGCAACCAAGCAACTGCTGAAACAGAGGCAGTGCCTGGAAGCTCCCAGTCCTCCTCCCTCTCCCAAAGTCATGACCAGCTGCCAGACAAAGCAGCAGTTGAAGCAGCCACTCTAGGTCTCCAGGGTCCTTCTGCAAGTGGGTGATTTTCCTGACTTGCACAATCAGGTAATTTGGATAATTAACTTGCATCCAAGGATCCAGCCTGATCCCAGACAAAGAGTTTAGAGGCAAAGCGTTGTGCTTTCACCTTTCCCTGGAGTCCATAGTCATGGAAGCATTACCCACCAAATCCTTGTCTCCATGGTAGAAGTAAAAGATTAGGTACTTGTACCAGTATGTCCCAACAAAGCCACAGCTTGTAGAAAAACATTGCATTGCATGACATTACATTTCTGCTTTTGTGAGAATATAAACTATGACTTTTTTTTGAAGTTTCTTAGGATAAAAAAAATCTATCACTAAGCTTTTGCAGTCTCTCCATGGAAGACATTTTACCAACTGCACATTGCATTTAGTAGACTTAGAGAAACACTCACTACTGAACACAGGAAACTTTCCTCTTCTGGGCTTTTCTGGGCACACAGACTGCATTTTACTACTGAAGAGAAGGGGTCCTAAGCTGCCCCTAGCACTGGTACAGCTCATATCTCTTTACCTATACTCTCTCTATACATTAAAATAGAGCAGTTACATCTGAATTGCCCATCAGGAACAGGGCCTGGCACATACTGTCCTTGCTCATCCTCCAGGTGCCCTTGAGCCGGGTCACAGCCTGCTCCTGGGCACCTGCCCTATACCTACCTTCACTGAAAGGGCTACAAAATCACTTTGATTTCTCCCCACCTAGCACTGTGAAGAAAGCAAAGCATCACCCCATCTCTTTGTTTTGGTCATCACTTTTCCACCTCCATTTCTAAGGTAAGAGTTAACAACACCTACTTCTCAGCCGGATGCAAAGGATACACAGTCCCCATTCCCCTCCCACTGCAGCCCTCAATCTGCAGCCCCACTCTCTTCCCAGCCACCAGCCCAGATCTTGCCAACACCTTATCTGCAGCCCCAAACCCTAGCAGCAAATTCCTATCAGGTAACCTCAGCAAAACTCCTAATCGCTTCTTCAAGACTGGCTTGGCAATGAAAGGTCTGTGAGCACAGCATAGAGCAGCGTCCTGACACAGACATGAACACAGAGGAAATGCTTCCATCCCATGCACCAGGCCTCCATTACAGCTCATGTTCACTCCTCCAGGCTTCAAAAGTAGATTGTGGCTAGCTGCTTTTTAATTGATATTTCTTTCATTGTATTAACATCTATGAGTAGGTGACCAAGAGACAAAGCAAAAACCCACCCAAGCAGCACACAATTTAAGCCCTGAGCCAGGCAAGAGCAAGTTGCAGAGAAGGCTGTGGGGAGAAATCCTCCTCCAGACCCCCTAGCCATGCCCCCAGCAGCCATCACCACACAGTGCAGAAGGGCACAGTGTGGGGCACAGAGCCCTCACCTCACCTGCCATGTGCTGCCAGCCCACAGCATGCCTCTGAAGAACCCTCCAGCTCCCCGGGATGCACCCTGCCAGAGAGTCCTTCCCAGATGAGTTTTCAGGGGTGCTTGTACATGAATGAGTCATTGCATTGTACAGACTATTAATACCAATTGGTCACAGATGGGTGGGCAGCTAGACGGGCAGACAGACAGCCTGCCTATTTTCAATTAAACACGGTAGCAGTTGTACAACACATTACTGCAACTTCTTCTCTAAATAAAAAATTGAAATCAACCACCATTTCCTAAGCAGCTCGGAACTATTAAACAACTGTTTGCAGGGTAGCTTGTGTCATACGTGGGAGGCTGAAATGTAATGTAGAAATGAGAGGTTTTTTCTAGTTGGCAGCATTGACAGCAACTATAATGTATGACTCTCTTGGAGGCAGCGTGGCAGAAGCAGGATGAGGATCATCCAGTGCTATTCACTAGAGAAATTGTTACACATAAAAAAGAGAATGCAGAATCAAAGATCTCAGGATTGTGTCAGGAAGGAGGGAGGGAGGAAGAGAGGGAAAGACGTGGTTTGCTCTTACAATTTTAATAAGGATTTGTAGGGTAATGTTGTGTAAAGGTAACACAGATGGATCTTTAATAATAATAACTAGAACCAACTCTCCATGTTAACTGACCTTTAAATATTATTGTCCCTTTCAGTTTACCAAAAAGACATTTACTTCATGAAAGATGTTATTCAACTCCATTTAAAGATCCAATAGGCTAAAATATGCTAAACTGACATTTAGGATTATCTCATAACACTGTTTTTTTTAATGATAACTCGTATCATTTCCATGTGATTTGAATGTGAGATTTTTTTTTTTTTAATATATTTTGAAACCATTTCAAATAATAAGCAGATATTGCCTGGACATTCAGGTTATCTATAATGATATTAGGACCTTTCTCAACAGCTGAGTAATTACTTCCTTATTACGCTCAAGGCAAGCTGAAATCACAGGCCCTGTTCAAGTTTTAAACCTACATCTCACAGGCAAAGGAAGCATTTAGACTGATATTTACATACCTAACTGCATTTTGCAATAGGAAGAGCATCTATGGTATATTGCCCCAATAATCTGTGAAGTGAAGGCAACTGGGACCAGCAGAAAAAAAAAAAACCCCAAACCAACAAAAACCAGATCTGTTGTGCTAGGAGAGGAAAGGCAGCAGGACCCAAGTGAAGGTAGACACATCGATTCTACTGCTATTGCAATCATCTCCCAGGGCCAGTAGATCAAAGCAGGAAAGAACATGCATTATTTTGCCAGAGCCCTGGGTGCTTCCCCGAGGGCTGGGTTTGTGGCATCGCACCCTGATGCCCCACTTCCCACCCTGGCCCCCCCAGAAGACACAGCAGCCCAGTGCTCTGCCTCTCCACAACCACATTGCCTGTACTCCCCACCAGCCCTTTGCAGAGCCACACTCACGATTTTCCTACACCACTGAGACAGCTCCAGCCTCCAGGACCTTCCTTCCCTGTCAAATACTCCAAGCCCACTTCAGATGTGTTGACTATCACAAACCATGCTTGAGAAAACAAGATACAAACATTTCTCATTCGTTCATACTCCTATCCTCCATAAGAGAGTGGAGAGATGTTCAAGTTCTGATGCCCTTAAAATGGGAAGAAAGCAGGAGGGGTCACCCAGCAACAGTGAAGGCACAAGCCATCCTTCACTTTTTAATTTCTACACTTTCTTACTCTGCAGCATCCCTTTCCACCCTGGGTCCTGCCTACCCCCAGCTAACGCACACCACAGCCCAGCTATCTCAGCATCTGGTGGGAGAAGGGCCCCTTTCCCTGGGCATCCTTCAGCTCTAAGAGGAGGGGAAATCAGCACAGACTGCCAATATGCCAAGAATGCAGATAAGTGAAGACATGGTAAAGTTACTCATTATAATAAATGCCATTGTGCAGCAACCTGCCTCAGCACTGCTGGTTATAGTCTTTCATAATGAAAGAGAAAGGAGTGGTCATGTACATGGCAAAACACTTAAATGATTAAAAGAAACACACACACAGTCAGCAAGGAACTGAAGTGGAAGCTAGAGAGAAAACCAACTACTTGTGAGAACTTGAGTATTCTGTGGTTTTAGCAAAAACTAAAGAAACAAAGATATTAGGGATAAAATAAGTAATAAGAGGAAGAAGGCTAATTTCATAAATAAAATCCATAATATTTTCTGAAAAAAAATGCTAGTTACAATGCACTCACAGAATGTGTTTTCGTTCAGGTTGTCTCTTATTTCATCCACAATATTTTTAACATTAGTAATCTAAAGCTGACAAACCTAATTTTTAATTGGATATTACAGTTCATTTCAATTGAGCTAGCAGCAAAGTATATGCAAAATCTAAACAGAAGACTTGAATAAAATGCTTGAGATAATCATAGCATATCTAGCTGGAGTATAGCTCTACTGTGGAAACATTATTTATCAGTTGTGCATCTTTTAATAAATTAAAAAAAATAAGTATTATCTCTTTTCTGATTTCAACATTTGTTTAGTGAGTTCTGGTAAATTCTAGGTTTTATACACTTGACAACAGAAACAACTAATTATGTTAGAAATCCACAGTGATAAGAAAACTGCACAGTAAATACATTATATCCAGGCAACAGCAGAAGGTAAGTCTGTATTTCATTTGCTGTGGACTGCATAAGTTGGTAAATGTTTTCTGGCAAGCATCCTTCAAAATTCCAAAAATAATGCATCTATTTTATGGCATTATCTCATTTTCTATTATACTTGTTTATATCTCTGCAGTGAAACCGTATTGTTATTAAGGGTATCATTATAATAGAAAATTGGATTAGCTTTTAAAACCCTGTTCTATTTTATGTGTATATAAATAGGAACATTATGATCATGTGAGATTCCCATTTGTCCTTGCCACACACTTGACATTGCTGTAAACACAAACAGAGCACCAAGCCCTTACTAGGGCTTAAAATGTTGCCCCTTTGATTAGCTGCACACACATCTTTTTTGCTTTTAGCATGCAAAAAGCTCACCTGGATGGTTACATACTTGAAAAAGTGCAAACACTGTGTTTCTCTTTACCTTTGACTAGCAAGGTGGGTCTCCATGCATCTACTTTTGTATAGTGTGGGAACAGCAAATCACCCATCATCCAGCAAAGGACTGGGACTAGTTTTTGAAAATATTCAGGTGGCTAACAGCAGCAAGGGAACTAATCCCAGGTGCCTACCGGAGAAAGGTGAGGCATGCTGTCACTCTTGGACAAGTTCCTGAAGGGCTGTGTCACACCCACGGCTCTCCGGGGTGCAGGTTGAGCAATGATTTCTGAAAGTGCAATGCGGAAACCCACTGTGGGCTCCAAAGTGCCTCCCCAGGGACAGGAGGAGCCTAGAATTCCATCTGCAAAGACAGCCTGGCCCACAGCCCTCTAACTGATTGCTCAGGAACAGCCAGCCAGGTTGAGGATGGGTGAACAGACCAAACCAGAGCTGAGTGAGGGGGGCCAGACGCAGTGCACTAAAGGGCACTGCTGCTGGAGGGCCTGCGTGCCCAAAAGGGGATGGGGTGTCCTGTGTCCTGGCAGCAGAGAGCCACATCCCCTGGCCACATGCACACAGCATTGTGATGTTCTGAGTACACCTTGAAACAGAGAGAAGGCACCTGTTTGTTAGACATAGCAAAAACTCTTCAAAAATTATAAGTAAGGCCTTGCATTAATGACACTAATTAACATTATGTCTGTTGAGAACTCAAACAAGTTCAGGTGATTTCATGTCAACTGATGACCAATTAAAAGCTGTGAATTGTAAGAGCAATTCTTTCTTTTTTTTTTTCCTGAATAAGATGGAATTTTATTTCAGTGTCTTGAAATGCTTTACAGAGTGCAGTCCTGTCTCTTTCTCATTGCCATAACACCCAGTAGTTCAAGGAACACTATGGCATGTGATTGCAGGACAGTTCCCAGTCAGAAACATCACGTAATCAGGGCTGATGTATAGTGCTACACTCTGAGAAAACCCAGAAGAGTTTGGTCTAAAAAGTTCTCTGAATCAGGGTAATTACAATATTAATCAAAATCCATTGAACTAAAGTGGAATTAAATAAAAATTTTCTGTTTATATAGTAAGCACTGAATGACAGTAAGTTAGGAACAGCCATTTTGGTCTGTTTTAACTGCCTAACATCTGGAGAACATTATTACAGAGTCATCAGCCATTTGGCCAGTGCCCAATATGGAAACAGTTTTACCCTCTTTTCTCTAAACATTAGCACAGCCTTGCCGAAACACGCGTATTTCTCTTTTCTCTTCTGGAAATGTTCTCAGAAGTAGTATCAATATCATAGAATTAAAATGGGATAAGCCACTTGTTTCTGTTTAGAAAGCAAACAAAACTGGATCAAAATAAGAGGCTAGTTTTAAACGTTTAATTTTAAAAAAGATAGTGCTGTTTATGGGAGTCCGTGGTAAAGGCAGTTGTTCCAGCTATTTAAACAATATAATTAAACATCATTTCTCAGTACAGAAGAGACAAATTACCAGAAAGTTGAAAACTGTATGCCCTTGTTCTTATATAAATATGTGCACATAAACTATCAGTGGTTACTACCAAATTTATATGAAGTGTAATTGGGATGTTATTACAGTTGCTATGCTTGAAAAGAATGTCTTTTCTTTATTTTCTTTTTTTTTTTTTCCTTTTTTTTTTTTTCCTATAGTAATGAAAAAACACAGTTGTCAGCATAATATCCTGACATTCAGGATGCCAGCCTGTCTCTACTGGAGTCAGATGTGAAAATAAATAGATATTAAACTGTCAGTCAATGAAATTACAAAGTCAAGAGCAGCTCTAGCTGCGATCCTGTGTGTTCTGTTTGATGGACACAGGTGTTTAAGTGTTATGAAATCCAGCGGAGCCTCAGAGTGAATAATGCACCTTCCAGCAGTCCTGCCTTAGCCAAAAGAGCTGCAGTGAGCTCCCCTCTCACCCTGACACCCCCAAGCAATCGATGTTCCCTCAGAAAGGGGCAAGGAAGGCCTTCCAAGTTTATCGGAGCTAAAATCTGAGAAGTCTTAAAGCCTGCATTATGGCATATGTCGAGGAATTGGAGCTACATTCCTCTGAAACTGTGAAGTTTAGTCCCACTGGCTTTGCATACAAATCTAAGGCAGATGCCCCAAATCCACATCATTTATTTATTATTCATAAGGCACTTAAAGTCAATCATCTGTCACTAATAAACATTAACACTATTAAAAATTAATGATCATCCTACAGCATGCTGAGACAGATTCTTCTTTCTGTTTGATGAGTATTGGAGCAAAGTACATCACTTTCATTTACTGACTCCTAAAGTGTTTATGCTTTGTATAACGCTTCTCCTTCAGCTCCTCCTCCAAAGACCAGTGACCCCCTTGTCTTGGCATGCCAAGAAGTGATCAGTCTCATGAGAGGAGCTTGAAAGGATGGGTTTAGATACAAATATGTATCTGCAGAGAAGAAAAATAAATCACAGATTCAAGGTTATTGCACAGCTCAAGCCTTTGTGATTACAGGGCTTTTGTGCCCCTTTCCACTCTCTGCTGCATAGTGTGATGTCTGTAACGGTGGACACGTGTCTCTGAGCTCTCTGCTGTACAGGAGGGTCCTGGCTCAGGTACCATACCACAAGTGGACGATGAGGCTGGAAATAACAGCTCTGATGAGACTACCTGAGAGTCTCACAAGCTGGAACAAGAAAAGGCTTCCTGAAGAGCTACAAAAAAAGGTAACTTCACCAAAGGTCCACACAGTGTCGCAGGGCACTTTCTTCTCTTAGTGGGTGGGAGGCTAAGCCCACTGCTAAAGATGAAGAAACAGCTTGCACCTTAACCCTCAAAAGGACATACCCTCTAAAAGTAAAAATGATCCTAAACCCTTCATCTTTTGTGTTCACATTTTCAAATACAAATCTTGGGGAATACATTTTCCCCTTACCTTTATCACGCTTCTGTCTCACGCAGGCAGAACTCGTAACTCAGCACTATTTCCTAACACGCATGAATCACGTTTTGCCCTGCTCCTCATTTCAGCAATTATTTAATTGTAGGAGTGCTGTAAATATAGTATAAATAATCTCTTTATACACAGCTGATTCTCTTAAAATGCAGATAAATAGATCTAACTAAACCTGCATTAAAGACCAGCCTAGTAGTAGAACAGCTAATATGATTCTGTTCATCAAATCAAACTAACCTCAAATTTCTTTGAGTTACATCAAACCTCTAAAACCAAGCTAAACTTAAGGTCTCAATACTAATGACATAATGGGAAAACTTGCCAAGATGGGAACCATATTAATCTTCCTCTTGCAATTTACGCTGTAATATTTCAGTGACAAATAATTTTTTCATAGAAATACAGTGACTGTTAAGAAATAGAAAGAGAAATTGAGAGGAATTAAGTGACTGCAATCACCTGTTTTCTTTCCTTATGCATGGCTCATGTGAAATAACAAATGAGGATTTGCAAAGAGCAGCTATCAGAGCTAGAAACATACCAACCAACTGGAGGAACATGATGCCACAAGACTGCACTCACTCTCCTGAGGACTAGGAAGGGTTTGGATTGGTATCAGTTGTTGCCATTACAAATGAAATGGGGGCATTAGAAAAATGCTGTCATCCATATCTAATACTGCCTTTCAGGGTAGAGCAAGTCAAGAAGTAGCGAGAACATCCTCATCAAGACCTGGAGAAAACTTTGTTCAGGTGCTGCAGAGCATCAGGGACCAGTTCAGTGCCTGTCACACCATTTTACATTTGCATATCTCCTATCTTCCGCAGGGCCACACACAGTGGGCAGCTCCGTGAGTCATGGCTAGGGAACTGAGACCTGGTTCTCAGTTACACTCACCAATAAGCCCCACAGAACCTGAAATTACTAGTTTTGAACATAATTAAGGTATACAGCCTTCTAAATCTCAGGCTGAACACTGTTCTGAACAATATTTTTTAGTCATACCACCTTGTCCTGCTGCCCATTCTCCACTGCCAGAAGACTTCTCCCTAATTTGTCTCATTTTTTGTCTTAGAATTCATGCACTGTCAAGCCAAGTTACTCTTATAAGGAGAGTGGGAATTACAGTCAAGAAAAAGATATATTAAAGTATCATTATTCAAACATAAAAATGCAATGAAAATGTTAACCAGCTTTCCCTAAGGTGCAGGTGTTTATTGCTAAGTTTTTGCAGCACAATTACATTCAAACAGACTAATGCTAGCTTGAAATAAAGCATTTATTTTTCTGAATCTACCTAGGAGAAATGGAAAAAACACCTTGAAAGTAAGATGCCTCATATCAAACACTTACCCTAAAAGCTTTTCTATTAAAAACATTAGATTTTAGGAATAATTTTGAGAAAACTCGGCAGCAAAAATTCAGTGCCCAATTTTCTCTTCCTAAATATGAATACCTTGTGCTGACTTACTGCAGTGGGTAGGTTTCGAATTTATATTCACTTGTAAACCAATATCTAGTGCTTTTTTACATTATGCTGTGCAAGCCACATTTCCATAGATGCATTGCAGTTAGCACAACACAGACACACTACAGCCAGAGGACAAGTGCACACAGGGTGGCTCATGCTCAGACTGCTACCCTGGAGCAGCTCCCCAGACCACAGGGGCTGGGAACTGCAGGACCTGATGAGCACTTCACTGAAGCTGGACTGTATTTCAAATGGGCCAATGGTAGGCATGCCACAGGCTTTTTCAATACCAACAACAGAGGTGCTGGATGAGGTGAGGTCCCCATTGGACACGGAGCCAGAAAGGCTGCCCACAACCACATCCCCTTCGTTTCCCAGACTGCCCTCCCTGCAGGACTTCAGCCCCCCAGACAGCTCTCCTGGCTGTTCCCTCCCCTCTTATTCTTAAGCGAGTGACTCAGGTGTCACCTTCTTCCCACCTGAAAAGACACAAACCCCCTTTGCATCCCCAGACAAAGGCAAAGCAAAGCTGTTCCCAAGGCTCATCAGAAGCCATACATATTATACATAGCCAGGGACTTCGCGTAGGCTTCTGGCACAAACGACTCAATGAAAAACCTAGATCATAACAGCAGGAGGTGATGTGGCCCATACTGGGCCACAAGAAACAGCAATTCTGCAGCACCAGTATTTATAAACACAACTGAGGGCTGCTATCTGTCTCTTTCATACAATTGCTGGACCACAGACTATGGGCCATCTGCCCACAGTCTATTATCACAATCTGTGAACAATTATAGACGAGATACTTCATCTTAGAAAATGGCAAAGTTAACAAAAAAAAAGCACTGAAAAACAAAACAAAACAACAACATAAAACAATCAAAAAGCAAGTAACAAAACTGCGGTCGGCCATTACATGGAGCTTCATTTGCCAGCCCTTGAACCCAGCAGCACTTTGTCGCTGGACCCACCACCAACCACCACATCAGCCACCCCAGAGCAGACATGATTGCTGCTGCTTCTGAGGACACAGCAGCTGCCAGCTTCAGCCCTTCTCCTGCAAATGCCAGCACATGACCGCACTCTGAGATCCAACAGCACCATTACACTGCCTGTGCAGCCAGCTCACTGTGTGCAGGACGTGTGAGGGCATCTATAGCCAAGATGGTACAGCCTCAAAGGGAAACATCCCCAGCCCCTGTCACAGCCAGCAGCTGAACTTGCACCAGAACTGCCAGCCCTTCCCCAGGTTGCCCAGTCTCTGCCCACCCCACCACCATCCTCCTCTTCCCTGTGCCGTGTTGAAGGTGCTGCTAGCAGAGTGCCCTCCAAACCCTTGGTCAGCTGCACCCCACAGGGGTTGCACAGGGATGCAGCAGGAGACAAATGCTCCAGAGGTACAGCACAGACAATACACTAGGCTTCAGCTGGAAAGGCAGGGGGAGAGGACAAAAACTTACCCCTCCTGGCCTTTGATCTGTGACACTGCTGTAGAGAAAGCTGAGGAGATGGTAGCTGTTTCCTGTGTGGTTCTCTTGCTGTTGCTGAGTGGACAGTGGTAATGTATGATCAGCAGGAGATGTGGTTTGTCAGTGCTGTCTGTTCCCCACCTGCAGACCATAAATGCAGTGAGGGAGTATCCCTCTCAGAAGAGCCTAATGAATCCCTAAGCAAAAAATCCCTTCTGGGGTCAGGCTTTTACCAGGAGGCTAGGGAAAGGCTAGATCTTGGGATTTTTCCCTCTCCTCATCCTTGTCTCCATTACACAGCCATTGTCTTGGAGCTGAGCCTCTCTACCCACAGCCCTCCAGACACAGGATAGATCAGATCCAGATCAGATCTCAGATCCAGATTCTGCTCCTTAGTTCCGCAGGGATATACTCTTTGGTTAGCCAATGGCTGACTCCAAGAGAAGGCTACCTGGAAATGCCATGCTCCCTTTCACTCACCAATGGGCAGGGTGGGAACAGGCAGGAGCCATGCAATATGGCCCAAGGAGAGCAGAAAACAATTGAGTGCTGCTAGTGCTTGAGTATTGCAAGGCTGAGATGTGAGGCTGTTTTTGCAGCCATAGGATAATCCCAGTTCAACTGGTGCTGTGGTCCTGGCTGGGGACTTTTGTGCCCAGGCTAGGAGGTGAGCCTGTAAAGCCCTGACACAGTTGGAATCCTGCTTTGCCCTGGTTTGTGTGTCATGCTCCAGATGAAAGTCTCCAAGGATGCCCCAGCAGACACTGTTGGATGGGACAGGGTATCTGTACAGCTGCTAAGAAGGCAGCATGGGATGGCACCACCAGGCTGAGCCACCACAATCCAGCAGAGAATGTGTGAATAGCAACAAAAATGATGAAAAAATGCTACATCAGTCTTCAGCGTAGTCTGAGTAATTAGTGTTTTTTTACAACAGGGAAACGGTACAGAAAGTAAAAATCCAACTGGCTTAAAACAACAGATACTCTCAATTCATTTCTAATTTATGCATTCTTGTCATATGAAAGCCTCTTGCTTAAGCTGCTTTTCTATCTATTTGCAGTCTATTCAGACACACAATGCTCAGTAGGGGTCTGTCTCCATGATTCATTGGCTCAGATTTCCCATAGAGTTTACATGATGTCTACTAAGCCCCATACAGTTTTGTATCCATTATAACCAGGGACAAGCAAGCAGGGCTCAGGAGGCTGAGCATCCATCTAAGAATAGCTTCCTGTCTTCCAGCTCTCTTCACAACAAATGAACAATGGTTACATTTTACTGGCTAGCACTGCATGGTGAGGGGAAATTATAGGAACTTGTCTGAGTTAAATAAGGGAAGAAACATTTAGAGTGAAGCTCCTTAAATGAGCAGGTCAATAACTAGTTTACTGAGACCAAGGCACATAGCTAATGAGAGAATAAAGAATTATTCTTGTCAAGAGAGAAAAAGATGCTGCTCTGGTTTTCTGCTAAATAATTACATTCATTATGTTTAGGACAGCCCTGCAAGTGGTCTTTTGCACTAGTAAATTCATTAGCAAAGCTAATAGGCAAACTACTATTGGGGCAAATTTAAACGATTGCAATAGGATGGATGGTAAAGATGGGGAAAGGTAGTATGAGAGCTAAGAGCCAAAGTCAGCTGTAAGTATAATTGAATTTATCTTCTCATCAACTTTAAGGCCTCCTTCTGGGCTTGAAACAAGGAGAGAAAAAGCCATTGAAATGAAAGGATATTCACTTGATTGGATTTGTTGCTAGCTTTTGCAGCTTACCGAGCTGTCTAAACTGACCTCTTGACACATGACAACAATTATAAATCCAACAAAAATTAAACATTAACTAAATTGTGTCAATGTTTCCAAATGACAAAGGATCTCAAATGTGTCAGGAAGCCATCTCCCCGGCAGAAATACTGAAAAAGTAACCAGGCTTTGATTTTACCCAGACGTTCACAAAACTCGGCTGGGTAGCAGGAAGGTAGGCAGCAATGTCTCTAGGCAAGAGTCACAGTCGCACATGGGCTGTGGAGGAGCCACCTCCCATAGCTTCGGAGAGCAGCAGCACGTTGCCCCGTGCTAGGCACTGCAGAGCGGTGGTGGTCCTCCCTGAAGGGTAGCAGTGGTGGTGATCCTCCCTGACTGCTCAGGTTGCAGTCCTCCCATCAGCACAACCTTCGGTTCAACAAGCCACAAACACACACAGGGCCGTCAGGCCTCCCTGGTACTCTGACTCAGGCTGGTTATGTATTTATGCAGACACCACCAGTGTTAGGTATGCTTAACCAACATTTTCTTTACAGATACATTTTAAATAAAGAGGTTAGAGTCTGATAAAAATCACTGGAAGAGCTGTGCACATAAGTACCTCTTTTTAATCATGTCCTGCCTAGACCGTAATCACAGGTGCTTCATAGATACAAATGCAGCACATTGAGGTGAGCCTAGAAAATGATTGAAATCAATTTAGCAAGTCTGTAGAGCACAGCAGTAACACCCATAGGACAGAGCAGACCACCCACCGTGCTTATGGCACTGGCTAGCACTGGCCACCCTCTCCAGGCAGGGCTATGCAGACCCCCTCACACCCTGCTGGGCTGCCTTCGCTGACAAGCAGAGTTAAAAGGAAACTGAGGCCATTTTTGTCATCAGGCTCAGTACGGGACATAGCTTTGCCTGAAAAAGCAGAAGGAAATATTTTTTTTCTTTTATGTCAAAACATTTTTTAGCATTTCAAAAGTGAGATTCCAAAGTGTTAGGGGTTTTTTTTTTTTCTAAAAATAACCTTACCACTAAGAAATGCAAATGTATTATGACTGAAAAAATACTTACTAAAAAACAAAAGGGAAAAAAAATCATCAAATATTTAAGCATTTTGCTTTGGATGCAGAATAAAAATACTTTTTTGTTTGTTAACTTTGTAAATGAAACTGATTCAGGTTCAGCTGAATCAGTGTTTAGTTTTGCCACATCATATCTGCATCAAGCTGTTTTAAATGGACACTCAGAGTATTAGCTAAAGACATCCAAAAAGTAGGTTTTCACTAACTGAATTTTGGAAAGACAGACAAGTAGTAACTGCAATAAAGCCTGTATCAGAAGACAGATGGACGGAGAGGGAGACGATGGAGAGGGAGACGATGGAGAGGGAGACAGAGATAGAAAGATACAGACAGACAGAAAGATACAGACAGACAGAAAGTCAGACACAATCTTCTTTGCCAAGTGGAAATGGGAGTAAATGTTCTTGGGTACTGTTGCAGCCTGAAAAACCAGAATGAGCCTCAGGCTCCCCAGTAAAACTAGTTTAGAAGTCCTTAGCTAATCTCCAGTTTCTCTGGCTAGTTGCCTTATCCAGTCAAGTTAGAAATTCAGGATCTAACTCTTGGTGAGAAACTAGAAAGACAGATATATGGTACATCTGAAGGAAAACATCCAGACAATTAAGCATCTGTACTGAAACTAAACACCAGGGAAATGCTTGAGACCTTTGTCATTTTTGATTCCCTACAGCCATCATGATCTACCTCTCGTGACAGTAGGTTGAGACTGCATGGGCTGCTGGAGATCCCCAAGAGTCACAACACCTGGTTGTTGCCAGATCACCAGTGATTGTCATCCTTCTCCCCCACCTTCTTTCATATGTCTACAGCCTTCAAAACCATTCTGAAAAGGTGCAAAAAAAAAAAAAAATCTGAGATCTCTAGATAGTGACAAAGCTTTCTTCGTAATGAATTTTTAACTAACCATTTCCACAGGGGAGATGAAAACTGGACAATAAGAGTGTGGGAAGGGTGTCAAGAGGTGCTGTACTGAGGACAGATCTAAGCACAGGCTAGGGAGAAGCTGGCACCTTGTTCTCTCAAAAATCAAGACCAGGCCTGACCTTCCTTGCTCGATTTTTGCCAGTTATTAAGTAATACAAACACATTCTGCAATCTTTATATTTAGCGAGTCCAAAAGTTCAATTATATGGCTGTTCAAGAATTGCTATGGTCAGAAAAGTGACTATAAAAATGTTATCTTGTTCCTGCACTTATCTGCTTTCTCAAGCGTCTGCTCTCTTGTCAACATATGTCCATTTTACTCATTAATGTTAATAGGAAACAGATATGCCAATCAGAGAATATTGGCCCCTTAAGTGATATCTGTTTGCCTGCTAACACAGCAAACTTTTTATCACAATAAGGAAGGGAAAACCAGCACAGGTGTGCCATGGTAATATGCATTATATTTTGCCTCATGCTGTGCCACCACAAGCAAAGCTTTATTCTCGATCCACAACTTGTACACTTGCTGAATGTTAGTGATGAAGTACAGTGCAGGTCATAAACAACTGAGCTCCATTTTCCACAACTAGATGGAACAGCAGGCACTGAGGAAAAAAAAGATTATATTAGCTTGTAAATGGAACAATTTAATATGGAAGTAACTGATGGTAAATAAACACAAAATGCCAAGGCAACTTCTCTGTCACTAGCTGTACTTTTTTCCTTTCATTTCTTTAAAAATCAAAGTTAGTGAAGTAGAATTTATTCATTCTTAATAAAGAAATTGATTTAGAATGTGAAATATGCCCTTAAGAAGGAAAAACACGTTGCTCCTTCCTGACAAAAACCCTTTTCTACAGACAGTGCAGTGTGAAGGTCTAAATGGATGCAGCTATGGCTCAGATTTTTCAGCCATGTAGCTGGAAACACTCTACACTGACATGCATTGATAAAATCATTTGTGTGGTAAAACCTCCTCAAAATACCAGAGCCTAAATAATACAAAAGGCAAAACACCTTCTCTCGTTTCTTCAGCTGTCTTCCAAGTGCATAGGTTGTTCCTCCAAACATGTGACACTTTCACACACGTTCTGAGCAACCACCTCTTTTTTAAATTACGTGATCATTTGTGTCATCTACTGCAGCTAATGCTGCTTGAACCCTGTCTCTTCTAGGAGCTGAGACTTTATTTTCTGACTTCCTGCACCAAAAAAGATTCATTCCTTATGGACTCCCATTGACAGGTGAATGCAGTCTCAGTGCTGCATCAGCAGCAGATCTGTCTTTTATCAATAACTATACATAGGAAGCTGTGTATAGCTCTGAGAAGCACTGGCTCAAAACCAAATCATGCTGGAACTGAAGAAATTGATGAAAAGACATGTTTACACTTTAAAGTGTCATTTCTGGGCAAGGAAACATCAGTGGAGCAGGGTTCCAGGAAGACTGTGTCATGTCCATCCTTGGAGGTTCACAAGAGGAGACCAGCTGAAACTCTGAGCAACCTGGTCTGGTTTCATGGCTGACCCTGCTTTGAGCAAGAGGTTGGACCTAAAGCCCTCTTGTAGTCCCTTCCCAACCAAGCTGGGATTGCACGACATGAGGTCTCACTCAAAATTGTACCATCTTCAGCCAGCCACAAGTCAAAGAAGAGATTCTTACCCGGCCCCTTCCTTGAGCGCTTGGCATTTTGGTACACCCACAGACCTCTTGCTAATCCCTTCCTACACATTGTTCTGCCCTATCAGACAAAACCCCAGATATTCCTATATTACTTTACACAGTCCTCCTTTCCTAGGAGCCTGTAGGCTTTTCAGCAGTACAAGCTGACAGGCCTTACAGTGCCTCACTGGCCTTTCTCAGCAGTTTGTCAGAACAGAAAGTGCTCTGAAAGGACCAGCAACAGACACTTCTGACCTTAGTTTCCAAGTGTTCAGATTAGTATTCTGAATTTGCTGCTATTTATACCCTCTAACTTCTTGATACCTACGGCTGAGTGAACTTGTCCAAAATCTCTCCCTGGTTTATGAGCATGAATTTAGTTTTTATGTTCACTGCCTGCTAATGAGACATCTTCCTGCCTTAATCCTGCATAAAACTAGGCACCTACTGTAAAACACTCCACCCTACTGCTTTTCATTGATTGCACAGGGAATTAGGATCTGGCAGCCATCGATAACAGCTATGAAGAGATGCTCACTGCTCTCTTGATCTTATAAAATAAATTTAGATATAGTAAGTCCTCAAACCATGGAGCAGCATGAGAAAGAAACTCTCCCCAGTCAAATCTTACCAGTAAGGATCCTTGAGATCAGCATGGTGCTGGACTTCAGCAGATCTGAGCAAAGTGCTAGGTAGCACTAGTGCCTAGACACATCATGACAGTGGCACCACTCACCATCCCCTACGCACTGTTTCCAGTTCCTGAACACACCTTGTGATAGGATAGCAAGTGGAGAAATTCATGATGGTTTATAGCATACATGTTACAGTGCCTCGGGTTTAGGATTTGCCATACAGCCAATGCAAAATTAACTGAGCAGCTCCCCCAGACCTACCTCAGTTGAATCAATTCACTTGCTTTGAAAGGGAAAGAGGCAAACCTACAGCACTCAGACATTTTCCTATGTGCAGAGACAGGCTATGGGCTTGAAGGAAGTATGGGACATAGGGAAGGAGCTCCCGGTCCTTCTTACTCTACCATGCAGGTGAAAAGACCAAACTACAGTTTAACTTTCTGCTATTGCAGTCCTTAGGAAGAGCAGAACACATCAAGTGAGATTTGACATAACAGTCCTAAGTCGGTGATGGAAAAGCTATCTAGCACTCCATAACTGAATTTAGTTATTCCATCTAACGTAAGAAGTTATGCTACAATTATATATGATCTATATTCTTGGCCTTTTAAACCAGGGATATCCATGGCTTTTAAGTTTTCAGTTTGTCCTTAAACAATATTAATGGCTGTCCATAGCAGACACAGCTTCATCAGAGGGGAGAACATTGGAAATCTGAGGAAGAACATGTCCATCTAACTGCCTATCTGTAACAGAAAAATTACTGTTCTTCCCAAAAGAAAAAAAAGCTGAGATTAATTAGGCAATCATTAAACAATGTTTCTGTTATGACAAATGATTTTATAAATAAATATATGCACATCCCTACCTTACCAGAGTCTGATAAAAAAAACGAAGGAGAGTACAGTGCATACCGTCAAATGGATGACGACTTCATATGACTTGTTCTGAAAGAAAGCAGCCTGTTGTTTACCGCATTTATCGACAATCTGTGAAACTAGACCAGAAATCAGTCTAATTACCAGAGTGCCAGTTGTGCTTGTTAACACCAGCTTTGTGACCAAATGTTATTCCACAGTTGTCACATCACAAGAAGGTTTCATTACTAACATAATAGTGAACAAGATCACATGCCCAGCTATTGATTGATCTGCCACACAAAGGAAGGACGTTGTTGTCTCTATTATAACTGGTTACATCTTTGTCTGCCTGTATAACGTGCACAGGAATGTATCATGAGCAGTTGCTGCAGTGTTTCCTAATTTCTGCCCGTTAGCCCATTAACAACCCATTAGGATTTGCAGACCTTACCACCAGAAAAGATAGGACCTTGACATAAGTCTGTCCTGTACGATCTTCAAAAAATTGTTTTTATTAGCCTTCTAGCAATGGATCCTACAAGGATAGAGACTAACTCAACATTTGCTTTATAAATATATCATTTCTGCAAAATCAAAAGATATATTAATTCTTTCCAGACACAACTAGGTAACACTGTAGGAACAGAGAAATATTCCTCATTACTGCAGTTGAGTGGTACTAAAAGAACTATATCTTAGACCAGAGAAATAGTCTGCTAACAAGCACCTCAGACAGAATGAACTGACATTGACCCTCAGACCATCAAGATACTGCTTTTCATTCACTGACCAGTCATAAAGACAAAGAACAGCTTTCAAACCTGTTGTTAATATTAAAAGTGAACAGTCTTGTTTATTTTTCCATGAACTCAATAAATATTATAATATAAAAGTGGATTTGTTTATCATTGTGAGCCTACAGAAAAACAAGCGTGCCTCATCGTCTTATCTGATGATGAATGATTTATCAGGCAGAATGTGAATCTGCTTCTAACTGAGTCTATTTTCCTGTTTATGCTTGTTGAACAGATACAATTTAATGAAGAATATAAAGTACTTAAAAATCTGTCTACCATTAATAGTTTAATTAAACTGACATGTACTTCAAAAACAGAGAGAGAGAAAGCATTAGTTTTGGTTATAAAGGGCATGGCATTATTAAAGTGCAATTAAAAACAACATTCACTTACAATTAATAGCTAAAACAATTTAATTATTTAACAATTGATTGTCAGTTCTGGCTAACTTAGCCACCCCAAGGTAGGTATCTTCTTTGGTCCTCTTGTAATGTATATTACACGGCTGTTGTCACACTGCAAAGACTCAAGCACAAGATAACAAGTTGCTCCTAAGGAATATCTAACTGTAAATCCCCCGACAAACATCTCACTGTGATATCATCACATGGTGCTTCCCATGTCCTTGAGGTGCCAGTCGCCAAAGGTTCCCTCCCTGACCTCTTCACAGGGGTAGGCAACAGACTCTGCCGAGGCTGGTGCAAAGTCTAAGGCCTGACTGGTGAGCTCCCTTCTGGTTCCTGTATCACTTTTCCCATGTAGAGGTACTAATTTAGATTCCTTAGACATACTCGGGCACCTGTTTTCTTCCTAAACTTCATGTCTCTTACAGGTGTCCCTTTCCATCAAACTTGGTTGAAATTGGTCAAATGGCTCAACAATTATCTAAGGGAAGGCATTGAAAAAGAGGAGCAAAGCAGCTCTACCATGCAGGTCTCACTTCACTTCAAACAGGATAAAAAAGCTCTCCCTCCAAATTCAGAGTTAAAACCTGAAGATGCAAAGTGAGAGTTTACCAAAGAATTGTGGTAAGACCACCTCCCAGGAGCAATGGAAATGGCTCTGAAATTCAGCCTACAGTTTTTAAGAAGATAGCAATGAAAACATTCAGAAATTTCATCAGAATTTCAGAGTCAGAAGAAAATACAGACTACAAACACAGGACTTGCTGAAAAAAGGAATTCTGTTCCATAAGCTATTTCAATATTTTCAGATAAATATTAGAGGAAAAATCAGCTTATTGAAGCTTTACACCAAAAGCAAGACAGATCTATCCCTCAGTAGCCAGGAATCCTACTGCAGAACCACCCACCTGTCGTTGGGAGTAACTGTGCCTGGACTACGCTGTTAGCCAATACACCGGGCAGCTAGCTTTTCTGGGATACATGTGGGAGGAAACTTGGTTTCAATTACTTTCTTTTGAAAAACTATTCCATTGAACATTTCTCAAGAAATCACAAATAAAGGAAAACAGATGCTACAGTTTTCTTCACATGGGCAGGATGTCAACGGCAAGTTCCACAGCTCTCAGCAGGACTTCACGGATCTCAGAAGTTCTTTCTTACAAGGAAATTGCAGGTTTGATATCTTACTAACCAAGCACACTTATTCCTGAACACATCCTGGAGCAGAAGTTGTTTCAGGACTATTTAACTAGCTCCTATAAATTTGGTTTACTCATTTCTGTATTAGTTGAGGTAGGTGGAGTGGTTGCAACTGCTCACATAACTCATAAGATACAGTCCTCTATTTCCTCCCCAGAAGAAAAGAAGGGAAAACCCAAATTATAAAATCATGAGGAAAAAAACACAGTATCATAGTTAAAATGGTTAGAAAAGTTTTCTTTTGTGCCTTTCTACCAGCCCAGAGAGTGCCATAGCCCTTATCATATCACGCGAAGGGCACCAACTAACTTCTGAAGCGTAGGAGAAGTACTCCTGTCCGTATTGCAGGTGGCTGAGCAAAGCTGGAGCCTCCAGGATTAGAGAGAGGAGGACACTGAGCCTGGGTCTGCCTTGTAAGGACAGCTTACAAGCTGGGGCTTATCTCAGGACTCCAGACCTTTAAATCACACTGCAAGTCAAACAAACATACAGCAGGGGATAGCACCCGGGCTTCCACTGGTAGAGAAATCTACCAAAATCTGCTTGGAGAAAAAATTGTTTTATTCATACTTTCATAGAGAGAATTTTAATGACAAAATACTTCTTATATTGCACCTATAAATAATGTACAAAGAATTAGAATATAAATAATTAGTACAAAACTACATATTCCTGCACTTAATTATTCCTGCACATTTCTTCATGGAAAAAAAATGTGTCTCTCAATCTCTGTTAAATTTAAAACTTAAATTTCTCTATGGGGAAATTTGAAGGAAGAAGGAAATGGTAAAAAGTGGGAGTTAGGAGGATTCATTAAAAAAAACCCCGAACAACAAACAGTGTCTGTCTTTATGTTTTTTCCTTTAAAGAATATTATAATCATAGACCTTTTTTTTTTTTTTTTCCAATGGTCATTACACTTGCCACCTTCACATTAGACCTTCACACCTGCACTGACACAGCTTAGGCTTTGAATTCAGATAAGTTATCCCCCAAAGAGTAAACATATTCATAAATGGTCGAGCTAAAGCATTCCAGCCCACCAGAAGAAATGATTATGAGAACAGATGTTCATTTGAAGATCTTGTGAGGAATTCAGCAGTGGAAGTATTAAGGAGTGTTTGCTGGGGAGGTATCAGATACCCTCCCCATAAAGCTGAGAGATGATTTTTCACAAGCCAAGAAAGGAATGGTTGCTCTTAAGGGTTTTAAGGCTTTTAAGAGTTTTAGCTCTGCAATCACGCATTAAAACCTTGTTCACACTCTATTCAAGATCTGTAACTGAGTTGTGATTGCAGTCTAATATAAACCACCAGAGTAGGTAGAATAGAGGATAAAGTCTGGAAACACATTTGAAAGTAAACCAAAAGCTATGGACAGCCTATACACCACTGGGTATAAGCTAGAAGTAAAATCACTCGTACCTGATCTTTCTTGTATGAGGATTTATATCAATTTGCTAGTAACACCAGTAATCAGAGGTTTGTATATAGAGAACAAAACACTAGGCAATTACAGAGCCTTATTGTCTTCATAGTTTATTCTCTGTTATGTAACCAATGCAGCCTGGAAATTCAAACATCTTATGAGATATTGTATTAATTGACCACGAGTTTCAATCTTTTCCTCAAAGATAGAATGTAGCCTCTCATTCAGTATTTTGCAAATTTATGTATCTCAAACATTATCCATTATGAATATTTAAAATTTTTTTTTCTATTTTTCTTGCAAGTCTACAGGTCTTCAGTGATAGATTTTTAACTGCCGTTTATGAAATTATAGTTTGATTTCTATTTCTTTTTCTAACAGTGCAAAATCACAGTAAAATACTGTGATCTTCTAATTAAGGCTTTGCCCCATGTAAGACTCAGACAAGGCATGTCTGAAGCATTGCCTGACATAGAACTTATTAAAAAAAACCCTCCTAAAGTGTGTGGCTGTCTAGGTGGCTTTGCAAATTAAATCAAGGCACACAGTGCAGATATTATTATTGTTTTTAAAGTAAGCTTGAAATGCCATAAAACTGAAATAAAAATCAGAAGCAGAGCAGGTTATTGTTTGGTTTCTGAATATTAAATGCAATCAAAAGGTAAAAATACTTACAGATTTTTTAATATACAAACAGGGTTATGGAATGGATAAAAAATATTTGCTCACTGAGCTTCAAAAAACTGGATGTTTTCTTATGTGAATAATTAAATAAGCCAACTCAGACAGCTTCTTTGGTTCGGTACTACAGATATACAGGATTTATATTTAAAAGGCTACTATTGGTTAGAAGACATAGCTTTTAAATACCAGGTAACTTTGCCATAAATATAATTTAAGATATTGAGACAAAACATAGTGTAAAAAAATAAACTAAGTTCATAGTGGTCACAGATGATAAAAACAGCAAGTCAGCAAGTTTCATTTTTGTTGCTAATCTATTTTACTTTCAGGTTTGTATACATGAGAATAAAGTTACAATACCAGAAGGCAATAGTCATTTACTTTTACAAAGTTGTTTCTTTACATATTTAATTTTTATAATTTAATGAAAATGTTTCTGTTAATTTGAAGTTCTCAGAGAGCTTTTTTCAGTTCAGAAAAACCTCTCAGTTATTTTCCAGCATCTCTGATTACTGTAAATAACCTGCTCTCTGAATAAGAGAGGACGTTTTATTGACCCTGAATTTTCTTGCAATAGCTTTCCAAAAATTAGTGTTTATGTGGTTTTATATGTTACGAAAATAAGCAAAATTGTACTGTGAATTTATGGGGCCGTAGTACTTTCTCAAGATGCATGATGTCTCTTCCCTGCTTTAGTTTCACAAGAATGCTAAATATGGAGAAATTCCTTAATTTTGAAAAAAAAAAAAAGAAAACAACGCAAACACCACCCTCAAAATACTAGATCATGTCAAAACTATGGGAAGAGGTTTCAGATACTATAGGCTGTGGTTTGATATCCATGTTCTGCTTGCCAATATTTGGGTAGTGTTTGGAAGCTGAGTTTTTATCCTTTAAGGACCTCCTATCCCCTAGGTTCAGGTTTGACTCAGGCCAGTAGCTGCTCAGAGAGCAATCTGAATTAAATTTCACAAAAGCAGCTTTTCCTGCAATATTTTAAATGAATCTGAATTAAGAAAAGCAAAGAGAAAACAAAACAAACAACCAAAAACTATAAACACAGAAATCATACACAGTAAAACCTGGAAGGGGAATGTGGAAAGCAGAAGAGGACCGAGGAAATGCACGTGTGTGGAAGGATGAAGAAGCCAAATGGGGAAACCGAGAGAAACATTTGGAAAAAAAAATCTCAGGAGCAGAAGGCTGACAGAGGACACAAAATCTGCGGGGGGGAAAAGTGGAGGAGGGTAAACATAACCACAGAGAGGAAGCTAAAAAATAGCAGTGAAAGGAGGCAGAGGAAGGACAAAGGGTAGAGAGACAGGAACTAGCAGCATGAAACCAAAATAGCAGAGCAGAGAGATGGTGAAGAAGATAAAACGGATCCAAAATGAAGGCAAAAATTTTACAGAGTGAAAGCCCAATTTATAAAGCTCCGTGAAGTTTACAGGAAATTAGTTTTGGGGAAAGCATGGATAGTGCAAGGACTGAAGCACACACATTTCTTTACCTTCTCAATCTGGGTTCAGGTTAACTGAACCCCTGTTTATAGCAACCTCAAAAAATGAGCACCCAGCCTATTGGAAGTGGTAAGGGGGAATGCAGAATACAGCTACTGCCTTCTCTCCACGAGCCACACAATCTCCTCCCTTTGTGCCCTGCCTTTCAGAACAGGAGCAACAAACAGGCAAAACACAATTTACAGTCTTCGTTTATCTGTATCCACAGCCCATCTGCTAACTGAAACCGCAGCAGAATGTGTATGTGTGCATTCAGAGAGACGGCTGTCATTAGACCAGTGAAGTTAACCAATGTATAAAAGCCAGAATAAGATCAGTAATAAAGTTTACACTTCATTATGGATGCCAAAATCATTGCTGAATTTTATTTTTTTTTTTTCCATGAGTATTTAGTTTACGTTAATATCACAAGAAAACCTATCTCTAGTGAGCACTCAGATATCAGTTACTTGGAAGCTGTAGCATTCAGGACTGAAACCTGAAAACAGCTAGTTCATTAATAAATTTACAGAATTAGAAAAACCGGACATATTAACATACATCTCTGTATTCATGGTTGTAAAATGACTGGATTTTTCTCTCATCAAATTTACATTGTGGAATCTGAATATAGTATGATTAGGCATTATTTTAACAACTACATTACAATACAATTTAAAATAAAATGGCCCTTCATATCGCACTAATATCAGTGTTTTAAATAACAAAGGGGATTTTTTATTATTTTTTTTAAATAAAAGAAAGGATTAGCATTTAGTTTCAATCAGTATAAGCAATGTTGTACCAGTTGGTGTCTCAGAGATTCAGGATTTTATTAATATTCCAGAGATGCATTTGTGTTGCCTCTGGGTACACTGAAAAGCCACTTAAACTGCACTTAAAGCAGCACTACAGGATCAAATTGATGTGCATCAACCATTTACAATAAAACTTGATTATTATAAAGGCATACATATTTGCATAATTACATGTTTGATTTTTTGATAATGCAGCATACACTACAAAGTGTTGCTTCATGTAGAAAGGCATCGTCAAAAAGCACCATCTGCTGTAGCGTTTAATGCACTGCAATGTTTGAAAAATTCTGAAGGTATATTTGTGCAAATCAAAGGGGAAAGCAAAGAAGTTTTGCTAGAACAAGAGGCTCAAGGGCTGGAGGAGGGGACATGGTACAGTGTGGACTTTTTGTTAGGCTGTCATCTGTTTCTTTTTGGCTATTTTTAAATGAAATTGTCAGGAGGAGAAAGGTAAAAAACAACAAAGCAGTACATCCTACAGTCCACAAAGAATAGGATTCAGAACTTGAGAGCACTTGGCATAAACACATTTTTGATGTTTTCACTCAAAAAATTTTTCCAATATCTAATATATGCAATGAAGAAATCATATTGGGAAAGAAGGCAAACAGCACAAAGTGGATTCTTACACTTACTACTTTGACAAAAGAAAATCTTTTTAAAATAATATCTATTAAGCATCACAATAGTTTAAAAGACATAGAACTTGAAAGTAAATTTTCTCCATATTTGCTCAATTCAAAAGGAGAAGCCATCTGTTCTTCAGTAATATCCAACCATAAACCCTAACAAGAGCCCAATGTATTCAGGAAGTCTGATGCTAAGACTGCAGAAGCAAAAGCATTATCTTGGAGTATAAGAAAAAGCAAGCACTTCTAGACTCAGCACAGTTAGCCCAGAGTTCCTGTCTCTTAAAAATATGCATCATTTTGATTAGCACTACGTGTCTATCATTTTAATTCCTGAGGCTGTTTTTCAAAGCGGATTTTGAGAAAGACGTTAATCAAATGTAGTTGTAACTGTTTCTAATATTCTGCCATCCCAAGGAGTATGTATGTATGCATGCATACAGACACACACACAAAAAAGGGTCATCTGTGGGGTTTTTTTGAGTCCGTTGCTGCCTCTGAGCTATGCTGTGAACATTTTTGGACGTTGTGCTAAGTGGTAAAGCACAGCACAGAGCCAAGAAAGGGAAGATCTGGCAGGGAAGTCAATAGGCATGTACTAGCCTGTTGCTTCCCAGTAGGAGCTCATTCCTTCACAAATTGGCCTTTGGTAAGCAGTGTGATTCATTGCTCAGGGACTGGATTACAAGCTGGAAACCAGCTGCCAGAACTTGGGCAACTCATTTCACTTCCCCATGCTTTCCATTTTCCTTCCTCCTGTTTTTCACATCGTGTTAGTTGAAAATACAAAACACTTCAGGGCAAGGACTTTTTCATAATAAAACTTTTCAGCATGTTGGGCATTAAACAAGCTTTTATCTCCATGGGCACCTCAAGGTATACCAGGATACAAACAACAGTTGTATTATATGCTGCACATAGGACAAATACCAAGTCAATTAAAAAGCATCTTTAACAACACAATCTGACTATAAAGTCCAGCAGACAAGTATAACATCTGGCTCCAAGGTACATTCTACAGGCCAGTGACACAAAAGAGCTTCAGAAACAGACACATTTGTGTCCAGACACCTGAAGGAAGAGCATAATGGTGTATTGTGAGTGCAAATATATCTGAAACCTGTGCCCAAACCACAGCAGCTTGCATGTAGATTCACTGAAAGCAAAGTGATGGCCACAGAGCTTCAAGCCCTAAAGCTGCATTGCTGGACTGATAGTTTATGATACATCTGAACTATAGTAGATTTACACTCCCACCAAGAAAACAGCCACTGTTGTATAGTTATGGGATAGATTTTGTTTCACATTATGAGGCAGGATGTGCTCGAGTCCTCTATTATGCACAAGATCCTTAAACATCTAGGTTCCTTACCCTGGCTTATCAAGTACAATTACAGCTTGGCATCAGAGATGCTGAACACCCACATTGTCATTGACTTAGATTAGCACTGTGAAATCCAGTGCTTCTGAAAAATCAAACCTTTTCTGTGTCATGCAGAAAAGTATGAAACTTTTTTTTTTAAATAACCACCATATTGGTGTGTGTACATAGTTTACAAAACCTCAGATACATAGTTTACAAAACCTCAGCAATATTTGCCTGTCAGTATTTTCCCACACCCATCATTTTCTGAGTTGAACCATATTCTGATATGACACAGTGCTGTTCCCTCTGCCTGCACTTGAAACAGAACCTGTATAGTTTCTTGCTCTTCAGGTACCCATAGTGAAAAGAGTGATGTATTTTTAGCATAATATTGAAAATAGCCCCAAACTATAATAAAACCTCAAAAGACATCTGCATTTCTTTACCACTGAAGTCTCTAAGTGCATTTGGTCAAAAAGGAAACAAAACCAACCAGGGCAGGTGCAAATCTTTTGAAACAATGACTTTCCCTTTTGTGCCTTAATATTCTGCTCTTGGTGAGCTTCCCTAACAACATGTGTGCCAGTCGTCACTGGAATCAACACAGCAGCAACTGCTCAGCCTGCACTAGGCAGACAGGATTTTTTCATTACATATATCATTTTCAACTTGCTGCAGTGATTCCACAAAGACAGAAGGATTTAGAAAGCTAATGAATGGGGGTGGTGAGCGGGCTAGGATTGGAGCTTCAGTGCTAATGTCTAAGGCTAGATACCATGAGTGACTTCACACATGGAGCACTGCCACCAATTGTATTTTCATTGCACAGCACTGACAGACTTTGACAACCAAATCATTCATCTTAAGTTAATAAATCAAAGTAAGGAGTATGGGTGGGGGGATTTGTTTGTTTGAACATTTAGTGCTACAGGATTTAGATCAAGCCTCACTGGGCATTGCCTTGCCCTGATTGTTATTGTGCTGTGATGACAGCAAAATTATTTCTCTTTTAGTTGCTAATTAAGAACAGAAGTGAAGAATAGGTTTGGTCTGAATATACTATAGCATCCAGAGACCATTTGCTCCATAATAATGAGATGCCATAGATGCTGTAACTCAGTATGTCTACAAGTCTCTTGCCGCTTTATTATTAGGAAAAAAAAAATCATCTTGCTGGGTAACTGACACAAAGCTAATAGTTTATAAATAAGATTAACCTGAAAGAGGAAAATAACATTCCCCTCCCTGCCAAGTGAAAAGACCACATCCCTTCTCAAGCTCCCTCCTAGCACAGAATGCTCCATTTCACTGATATCAGTACCTTTGCTACTATTCAGCAGTTTGGTACAACTAACCCTCCTGCAGACGTATCAGTATCACCTGCCACTTGGGAGAACAGACTATACTGATTACAAAATACTGGTTCTATAAATCTGAAAATTTTAATGATAAACTAGGATATTTTAGGCTTTCTTGTCCCTGAAGAACTAAGAACAATTGCAGATTGATTATGAACCAATTAAGGATCTCAGAGCTATAAGTTGTGGATATAATTTCTTTCTCTTAGGGGGAAAAAAATAAATCAAAAAAGAGCATTTTCTAGTTCTTACCTCTCTACATAATAAGCTAAGATGTGGGTGAAGCTGATAATTCAGATCTGAGTGTTGAAATACGACTTCAAATTTCTCAAACCATAGTTATCACCAGATCCAAGTTAGCTGCCTCTTACATGACCCCCAGCATCAGCACTTCAGACAGAGAGGGAAGAAAATACTACCTCAGTGAAAATCAGCATACAACCAAGCATAAACAACTTTGGTCCTTTGCAGGTGTTCTCTACAATACCTTAATACAAGTTAATAAAAGCTGGTTATAGTCAGTGGCTCCACTTCAGTCTTGACTGCATTAATTCTCCCCTTAAATGCAAAACTTGGGAGAGTAGAGAAGCCCCAGCATCTGGCACAAACTTTGAGAAGGTGTTCTCCAGACCGAGCATAGCAATCTACTCCCATCGTGACAGGTGGACACTGTCCCAAGAGCTGATGAAAGCTACGCTAGTTAGTCAATGCCTTTTGCTTTATGTTTAAGGACAGGCTATTTCCTGCAACTGTATCCTGCTGCCAATACTTAGTTAATAGGCTCCCGTAGTGAATAACATCACGTGCTCTGTCAATTATTAATAATGAGACAAGCATTTTCACATCAGAATGCCACCTTGTAATGTGATGAGCCTGTATTTTATTAGTGAACCAAAGCTCAGCCTCGTAACATTACTAGTTTACTAAGTGAACTTTGAACGAGATTTATTCTCCAAACAGTCTGTTGAGTCCTAATTTTCATGAATTTTATAAATAGAAAATATCTCTTTATTGGCGAGATTCTTAGAATATGGTTTGTATTTTAGGTGGTTGATTTACTGTGACATTGCATTTATTCTAACACATCATTGATCCTCTGTCTCATGCATCAGATTTAGTTACTTTTTTATTGTATAATTTCTGGGCAACAGTGGCTATCCAGGACAGAAACAGCTGATGGCTCTAATTTGATTTTGCCCTTATACCAGCAGAAGTTCACTTACTAGTTCACTTACTCAGAATTCATTGATCATTTGAAGGTCTTCTGGGATTGTGAAATCTCATTCTCGGTGTCTTTTCCAATTGTCAAAGCACGGACTCAATACTGTATCTGACATCCTTGCAGCCTGCCTTATTCTGTGTAACACAGCAGTCAACCATGGGGTTATAGTCAATGATGGGGCTCTCACAAAGGGTGACAAGGCTAACTCTTACTGACTTCAGACATGGCAAAAAGGTAGATCTCTCTGAAAGATGGGTTTCCTGATGATGAGCAAGGGGCAGCTCAGTGACAGCCACACCTTTATATAAGGAAAGGAAGAACTGGGAAAGGATGATGGGAAACAAAAAAGGAGGTAGTAAAGGAAGAAGAAATCACAGGAGTTTTACACAAAGATCCATAGGTTAAAAATCAAAGAAATTGTACTACTTAGCATAGTGAGATGATTGAATTCCTTTATCTGTGGATTACTGTTCCTAGCTAAAATACAAGATAAGATAGTGTCCTCTGCACAGCCCATTCAGTTCAATGGCAAGACAGCAAGGCTCAGAGAGGATACTGTCAGAACAATAATCACTTTTAAAGTGGTTACAAAGATCTTCTAGTCAGTAAGTGCACACAAAGAGGCAAGAGGAGGTTAATGAAACTTCAAGAACTGTTTGTGTTCAGTGAGGTTACCTCATCTTGAGTTTTTGAGAGCAGATAAGGTGGAAAAGAAAGATATTGGGAAGGCCGATGACATTTAAAAGCAGCAGTATTAAAGTTCTCCATTACAAGAATAAAGAAGACTATTTTGTCAACAGTAAACTCATTCATCTTCATCTGAGAAAAACAACTGATAGCTCCTGTTACCTGAGGGAATTCTAAACCTTGAGCTTATCTGTGCACCTACAGCACAATTTTCTAACCATGCATCAATATTTAGGTTACCAGTTTTGGAACAAATGCATTATCAAATATGAGCTTCTTTCACAGAAACAAACATTAGAATTGGAACAGACTCAATTTAATCACAATTATTTTTTTTTAAACACATTCACCAGTCTAATTTCAAACTGTTTGAGCACCTGAGCTTCCATTTCCCCCCTCTGGAAAGTATTCAGCAATCTAAATGTAGCCAGCTATGGTGAGTAACTTTTATGTGATAGGCATTGTTCATTTTCTCCTTTTTTTTTGCTCATCCTTTGGATGGTGTGAAAATATTTTTCTCCCTACGTGCTTGAAACCATCCACAGTTATCAGCTGCTATATCTTCTTTTCATAATCTTGTTTATATTCAAATAGACACTAATGTTGCTGTGCTCCATCAAGAGACCTGGTCAATAGTTCCAAAAAAGCAAGAGTACCAGCGGAAAATGAAGGCTTGCAGACTACAGTACTTGCATTTACAATTGTTGGATTATTTCAAATGGAATTTCATTTAAGCAAAGTGAAAGTGTAGCTTCTGAGGCAAGAGCTGAAGCCTTGGAACAGAGGGTGAGTGATCCCATACTTCACATTGCTACTCAGAGCTATGATCATTCACTATTTTCCTACAAACATCCTGTGCAGCCTTAGACAAGTTGCTTAGGGGTTTTTTTTCCTGGTGTGGCTTAATCCCCCATCTTTGAGATAAGTATGACTTAGCCTCCCTATCTCACAGACACACAGTGAGGATAAATATATTAAAGAAGAATTAATATATCACAATATAGTGATAGGAGTTCAATACAATGTATACAGAGTAATTTATCTTTTTGTCTCCTGGATCAAGTACAGTTTCTAGGTGCATGCAACAGTAAAAGCCTAATCTATTAATACATAAAGAAAACAAATAATATACAGCCCTACATTCCTGTATATGAAAGCATGAACAGAAATATAAATCTGTAGGTGTAGAGTGGAAATGCTGGAATATAAAAGAACAGAATTTTTTCCTTTATTGCAGTGGGCTTAAGACAAGGATAGGAACCACAAGCTAGACATAAAGAAATCTATTAATTCCATCAGAATAAACCAGACAACACAACAAAACCAAAAAAAAATGCACATCAAATTTGTATATAAACTAGATACATAAGTATTTAGACCCATACATCTTTAAAAACCTCCTTAAAGTTATCTTGTGTAAGGAATACACTATAATTTACTAGCATATGAATTATATACTGTTCCCAGGATGAAACCTATATTTCTTGCTCTGTACTACCCTCCCCATAAAACAGCTTTATTAGAGTTTAGCAATGTTAGGAAAAGAGTGAAGGTAATGTCTATAGCTTCCATTAAAAACCTGATCACACATTTCATAGTGATTATAGAGTTATATACTATAAAAAATGAGTTTTCACCAAATATTAAAAATTATAGATTTATTCAGACTCCCAGAGAAAAATCAAACTTGTAAATTGTGCAGATTATATATCTAATAAAACATTTATTGTTGCACAATGTATATTTTTAACTGTGTTGACTACTTATCACCAAGGTGCCAGAGAAATGAAAAATTAACCAGTGTAGAATATAAAATAGGGTTTTTTTCAAGTCCTAGAGCTAGTTCATGAGCATACAAACCAGCTTGTATTCAGAGCTGTAATATAGAAATTCTTCAGTGAAGAAGACACTAGCGCTGAATACCTGACAGCAGAACAAAACAGAGAACAGCATTAAAGCCATGTAGCTGAGGTGCTGCATGCAAATGCAGGAAGACTTGAATTAGTAATGTTGAAGGTCTTGCTAAAGTAGACAGTGGCTGTGTCAATGAATGTTTTAATGATATCTTACCAGTTTAAGGACTAAAAAGTGTACACATGCAGCCTGATGAAATTCTGGAAGGTCAGTGAATATATGGTCTAGAAATCTCTTAAACTTTACAAAAATGAGTAAATATTTGAATATTCTCCTCTGCAACTTCATAAACTAGCCTATGAAAATTCTAACATGTGGTTTCAGGTGCATGTACCTGTTTTCACTGTTAATCATAATCACAACCAACCAATCCCCCACTGTCTATCATCTATTCAAAATTTACAGAAATATTCATTTAAACTGCAGCTACAGGGCACAGGTCATGCTATAGAAGGGAAAATTTAGTAAAAAAAATAATTAAATATCCTCTAGTTACATTTCACCTTGCTGTTACTTAAAATGTACCTCTTTGTCACTCTGCTTCTTGTCCTCTTCATTTTGAGATGACCTTTAAACCTTCCAACACAGGTCAGGGATAACAGCTGTGCTGGCAGCACCAAGCTGGGGTGAGACTCAGGCTGTGTGCAGCTCCCACCTTATTCACAAATTACAAGGGTTAGAAAGATACATACAACAATAATCTGGAGTAAGATGATTGTCCTTGCCTTTGCTATCTGTTTTCTAGCTTTTTTGCTTCTAGCCCTGAACACAGACCACTTCGAGTTTGGGAGTGCAATTACAAACTCAGAGTGAGTGTGTGCCGGACTGACAAGACACTTGAAAAAACAGCCTTTGAGCTCAATCCTGTGGCTGTGGCCCAGCTGGACTCTCACTCCTGTCCATCCTCCTTCCATGGACTTCCATGGACTCTCCTCCTCCTTTGTGGGAGAAAACCCAGGCTGCTGAAAAAGCCAAAATACATTCTGCATCAGTGTCCGTAGCCCTCCTCATCAAAGCACCACAGTGCTGAATACCAGGAAAAAAAAAAGCAGGCACGTCATAGAGTTTAGGATTTCACAGAGAGCCATCTTTCTAGTCTCATCCTAGCTGGTTACACTGCTTGGTATTAAACACAACAGATTTGACAATGAAAAATGTGCTGAATATTTCAGAATTAGCTATGCTAAAGAAAGTGGTCCCTAGGTTACAGTACTTCATGTTAAAATAATAATTACACAAGGTAATGACTTCAGAAATCCCCCGGGAGAACCACGCTTGCTTTCTTACCCCAGCCACGCATCAGCTGCAGCTTGTGCATCCTCCAGCCACAGGCCTCGCTTCTTGAAGGAAAGGACAAAACAGGTGGAATTAACAGAAAAATTCAGGTTAGGTGTTCCCCTACAATCTTAACGGTTGCTCTATTTTTAAATGTTTGTTCTGCCAGCACTTGATACCTCCACATTTTCATAAGCTTATTTAATTTACAGTGAAGCAGCTATATTATGCCACCAGCCAACATGAACTCAATGTAAGACAAAGCTATGGTCTGAGTGTTTCTGCTGTGGAGGCAAGAGAGGAGAACACACGTGCAACTGGATGAGAAGAACCCTATTCCTACATCTTGCTGCTTAAACACACTACAGGTTGGAGTTTCAGCATGTACCTGTAGAACTGTGGGGCTGGATGTCTAAAACTAGGTTCCTAAATTAATGTTTGAGATGCCTAAAAAAAAAAAAAAACCAGTCTCACAAAATTTAGACTGTGAGGAAGTTTTTTCTGGTGCCAGTCAAAACTTCAATGCACTTGTAATTTTGCATGCACTTTGGTACCTAACTCCACGTTCCCATTTCTAGAAATCCTGGACTATAACCAAACCCATCCTGATATTTAAATGCACTATGAAACAGAAGAAGGTGAACAGGCCAGGACTGCTGCTCACATAGGCAGCCTGCAGCCAGGCAGAAGTGACCATCCCACCTCTCTGGCTTACTGCTGTGGAAAAAGCTATGCTAATGAGAATAAAGGTGGGAAAAGCATAAGAAATACTCAGCTTTTAACGTGCACAAAGCAAAAGGATTAAAAATACCATACAGAACAAAGATTTACAATGGATCAGCCACACATCTCTGTGGAAGGAACAAGGGCTTTATAAAAGAATAAATGAAAAAATATATGTTTCCTGAGACTACAGGCAGCCCTAGAGACTTAAGTATTATTAGTCAGACCAAAGTCTGGCAGATATTGTCAGAGACATAGCTGCTTGCTGGGGAGCTCAAGGCTTTCCAACAGGGCAAGGTAGGGCACCTGGAGAATAAAGGATACAGAACTCCTCAGAGAAAGACTATTTTGTTGTTGTCTTTCGTTTTGAGCGTGTTTCCTTCATAAGACTTGGTCTGAAGTTCCATTATGTTTTCCACTTAAAGATATGATTACAGGGGAAATTAGTGATATTTTTCTTTCTCTTGACCCTGTCCCTGACTTGAAAAGTTCTGCAAAATCTTGACATTGAGTTAACCATGGATACCCCTGTGTTAGCAAACAACACTCCACAGATTTTGTCTTAAAAACTAATTTAACTAATGCAGGCTATCAGCTGGAAGAGCTTTCATTCCTATCCTCCATAAATTCTTTCCTTTGCCCCACTCATTCCTCAAGGACAAGGAAAGTAGCAGCTGGATTCTTCTTCTTTCACTCTTCCTTTCTAGCTTAGATTTTTCAAATTGAAGACGAAAGCTTACTCCCCCTTTCCATACAGATGTACAGTGAGGTGAAGCTTTTGTAGAATAGACGCCTATTGACAGAAAACAATTTACCATCCATGAACGCCCTTATCTTTGACAATGAAAAATGTGCTGGATATTTCAGAATTAGCTGTCCTTCCTTCCCCAACTCTAGCTCCCCTTCCCAGTCCCAAGCATTACCTAAGTGTGTAGCACCTGCTCCTCTCATCCATTTGACACTGCTGCAGCCATGTGGGCTGAGATGGTCTCAGTAAGAAGAGCTTTAGACATATTACTAATCTATGTTTTTCACTCACTCATTACATGATAACAGACAAAATTCCCCAAATAATAAATAATCAAAACAACATTTGGAGTCAAATTCTCATACTTACTTATTTTGGGCTGCTCATCTGAAGCTAAGTGAATGGTTGCATGGGCAGTGCATGGACTCAAGCGTTGGATGCCATATGCACCCAGAAGAACAGTTCACTTTTGTCACCATCTATTATCCAGGGAACACTAGCTGTAAATGACAGAAATCTTTGGAAAAGAGAAGTTTGTTATTTGAAAGCCTAAGAAAAAATCATCATGTAGGAACATGTAAGTAAAAGCAAAGCCAGAAGGTAGGGTTGCCTTTTATTAGGAAAGGAGACAACCCACCCCTGTAAAAACACCCCTTCTCTTCCTGGGAATGCAGCTATGAAGTGCTCTGCTGTGACTCCCACGGTTCGGAGATCCATGTTGGAGACAGTACTACAGAAACAACAGTTAATTCCCTGTGGCTTATTAAATTCAGCAAAAATTCATTACCTTTTTCATGACTTCATTTGTTCTTTAAAGTGATATAAACCTGTACAGATTAGTGCAAAAATTAGGAAAAATATTATATAAAATGCTCATCTTTGAAAAGCAAGAATCCAGCCTCATGGAAAATCCAAGTGTGAAACAATGAAAGCACACACCTACCAGACTTGCACACAGCTGTCTTTAAAGTTCCATCTAAATAACTCTAAGAATCTGCTTTAAATTACTAATAAATACTGCAGAATTGCTTGTATTCTAAAATAACTAATTTCCATTATACTGAACAGTAACAGTACAATAACCTGAATAATTCTTACCCTTCTAAGTTTAACTGATGTTGAAGTTATATGATATATAACTTTATATACTATGAAGAAAATAAAATCGGGTTTACAAGCTCCAGTTTTTCAGTTAACCCCAGGACCTCCAGCTCAGGATATCATAGTCTACACTCATTTCATAAGAAGGCAACATAGCCATTAGGACAGATTTCACCTGGTAAATTATGTTTGTTATATTTAAGATCATGATGAGATAGAGAAGTCTTTCATAGCAATGCATTAACATACATGTTTTGCTCAATTTTTCCAGAAAGGGATAGCAATACACACATATATACAAAGATACGTATTTATATTTAAAAAAAAATATTAAAGAGGTCCATTAAGGGCAGTGCTTGATTTACACTTTAAGTGTCTAGCAAACATCCCACTACAACTCAGGACAGGGCACAGAATGAAAATGAAGGATAAGTGATTTACCGGAACTGAAGAATGCCTTCATGAGAGGTGGTTGATTCTCACTTTTTATGAAGGATATGGTGCTTCTCTTTTCATACCACTGACTCAGAATAGGTGACTTGAGGTATCTGGTTAAACACAGAAGAGGTAAAATATTGCATGTGGTTGTCAGATGCAGCTAAGGTTTAGATAGAAAATATTGAATCTGATTCAAGTAAATAATGATACTCTAACAGGGTAAATTACCACCAGGAGTTATTTTCCTATAATTTAAAGAATCTCTGTTGTTTCTTGCTAAAAAATTTCCATGAAATAAGCAGGCATTTATATATGAGTGTGAATGCATATGCCAACACAGTCTGAAGTGAGCAGTTCCATCCCCTTTCCCTGTGGCCTCCTGCACACCAGACGGCACAAGTCCCCTCTCACCATGATGTGTCCTCACACCTTTCCTTTCCCTGAGGGCTTCTGTGACTTCCCAGCCGTGCTGTGAAAGCTGAGGCTCAGCACTTAGTGTAGGTCCACGGATAGCGTCAGGGCAGCCGAGGTTGGGATGGGTCCTGCTGACCGTTCCAGGTTACTGCACTCCTCTACCATTTTACACGTATCCAACTTATATTTGCTGCTGTTTGTTAATATTCTAATAATAATTTACAGTATGTGAATAAATATACCCATATACTATCAGTCCTCTGTGCAGATCCAGATCATACACGTGCATACGCTGTGGTACCAAATGAAAAGGAACCAGGGTTTACCTTCGATTCTAAGATGAAGTTCTGGCTTTGCCGAGTACAGTTTAATGCAACTGCTCCGAGACACAAGACAGATGGGATAGAGAGATCTGAAGTGCTACAAATAAAATCTAAAACTGAACTTTTAAATATTCATTCTGAACTATAAAGAGATCTGTGGCTTTTGTGCACTACAGATGGCTTGGAAATTCACTGCAAACAAAGGACCAATTTTTGAATACTCATAGCTGCTGTACCATAATAGCTGGAGGCCCAAAACTCCAGGGGTTTGAGATGATTCAACTAGATCCTCTTACCTGCCAAATTTCATCAAAGCAACATTGCTTTTACCATCTTATAGGGATGAAAGAAATATGAATAGTGTGGGTTTTTTAATGAAATGTGGACTGCTTCAGTTGAACAAAAAATTACAATATGAATGGAAAGTGCAAGGTAGAGGGAAAACCGACTTTTTATCATATGTACTAAAGCATCACATCAGATGAAATCTGTACTTTTTATAGATTGAAAGATTAAACAGAAATATTAGATAGATTTAGATAAATGAAGGAAATAAAATAAAAAATAAGCATAATAAAAATCCCTGCTAGTCACAATCAATGAGGAACTGCTGACTGATTGCCAAGTATGGCCTTAGGTTTAAATCTAGGAGAGACACATGTGTTTCTTTGTAAGGTAGTGGGGCATGACCTCATCAATCACAGATTATCCTCTGCATAATAGTTTATAGAAAGAAACCACTAATGCCAACTCCTCATCTGCCTTCCAGACAGAGGCAAGCTGGAAAGGCACTAAGCCTAAGTAAGGCTGCTGCAAAGGCCATCCACTGTTGCATTTACATAGCAGTACAATGAGCATTTTCAGATGTTATTAGCCACTAGCAGTCTAGTCTAAACTCTAAAGTCTTTGTCTTCAGAGAGGCTACTGTCCCACCTTCTGTACAGGTTTGAGCTTCTATAAGAACTGACTGGGGCAGCAAAGTCCAAAAAAGAGGCAGAGTGTCTGCAAGGGGAGCAGGCACCATTCTAGAGGCAGAGAGGACCCCTGAACTGCCTACAGTCCTCCAAATGTACAAGCCACAGAGACAAACACACAGTGCTGAATCACAGCTAGAATCCAGGCTTATGTATATTTATAAGGCACTGCTGCCAACCAAAGGGAGAGAAAGCACAAGAATAGGAGGAGAAGGCATGAAGGGCTTGATAGAAAATGTAACCATCCTGTAATGACAGCAAGTGCCAAGAGACAGTCTCAGGCTGATACCAAGTGATGGGTGATAGGTGGAAGAGGCCTGACGACAAGTGGGTTACACTATCTTCAAAATCAAGGGAATTAGCAGGGAGGGATGCATACAGAGAGGCAGCCTGGCCAGCAGGAGCTGTTAGGGAAGGGGTGGTTGCCATGACTATCCGGATGAGTAGCAGTAACTAGTGCTGCCTTTGTCAAGATTAGAGAAAAGAATGTTGTGAAAAATCAAGATAAGATGACGGGCATTGGGGCAAGCGTTTTAATTGCTTCCAGCCAAGACAGGAAAAGTGGCAACTTACAGCAGGGAACCAGCCTGCTGGTTTTGGGAATGGACCAGGTAAAAGGTGTGAACTGAAAAGCAGACCTGAAGATTTCTGGAGAGAGGTAGAATCCTGCACCGCTGGTGGGGAGCAAGGAAGGAGGACTTGGCAAGGCTTGAGGAAGCAAGCGGGAGAACCACAGTCTCCTTATCAGCCCTGTTCAGCTGCCAGTGCCAGATCCAAAAGTGTATCTTGGTCTCTGTTTGCAGCTAAGGCAAAAGAGGGGGAGATGAGCAGAGGGGAAAGGGTAGGATCCTGAGGCAGTCCAGCAAAAAGGAAAGCTTTTCCAATGACCTTGCTGTCCTTTTGAGAGTGACTGCTTTCCAAGACAGTGTCCCAACAGGATACTTAAAAGCCTTCAGCATAGTACAATGTTCAGAGATAAAACTGAACAACTTTTCACAAAATCTGCCTCCAATAAAAACATCTTTATTGCCCTGGGCTAATGTGAAAGTTAGTGAGATATCATGGTTCAGCTTCTATAGTAATGCTATGTAATACAAAAAAAAAAAAAAAAAAAAAACAAAAACAAATCCATAGAGACCTCATCTGTTAGTCCTCTAAAATATAAAATGTAGTTTTAAGCTACACTTAACCATGGTAATAGGTTATCAGCTATTTTCCTAAACCATCAGATTCACTGCTGTCAGTCTAGGCAGAGCCAGACAACCTGACTTAATAACCTCTTTGTGACTCGCTGCACTGTACCTCTTCCTCTTTAACATATATAAATCCTAATTATTTTTTAATCCTTTATGAGAAACACCAGCAAAATCACTTCTACCCTTGCAGCATATAGATGTGGACATTTATAGGCACAGGAGCCACAGGGCGTCCTTCAGCAGAGGGTACCACCCCTTCTCCAAAAGTGATCCTCTCCCAACTTCACCTGATCCTCTTCTGGAGGCACAGGAAGCATTATAATGAGGCTATATTCTTATAAGGCTACAGCAGCTGGTGCTATAATACCTTAAACCTAGCCCTGTGGTGAGTTTGGTTGTCTATGCAACCATGTGCGTTTGAACACTTACCCGAACTGCCAGCCTCGCTTTCAGCACATGTTTTCCTCAGAGACACCCTGATCTGTCCCACTGCCACCCCATGCCTTCACCTGGCCTGACTCTGCCCTTCTTATCAGATGGAAATGGGGTTTCCCCGTGTCTCCCTTCTTTCCAGAGTACTGCCAGCCCCAGCCTAAGTGTGCTTTCTCCAGGCTCACCCATGCTGTGCATTAATAAGAGAAAATTCCCCAGAATTAGAAGACTAGCTTTAAAGTGATGACAAATACCATTCAGATTGCAGTTTTTGGCTCTGTTCTCCTGTGCTGTGGAAAGGGGAAGCCTAGCTCTTCATAAACCACAAAGTGTTCAGTAAGAACCAGGGTGAAGAAAGAGTTATTTTTGTTGTTCTGTTGTCTTCTCTAAAATCTGTAATATAACAATTCATGCATTCACATCATGAGAGGTGGCAGGACTGTCACCATCCTGCTGCCTAATACCCCATGTTAGCAGTAGCAAAGACCTGTCCCCCACCAGCTCCTGCAATGAGGGAGGCTGGGATCAGGGATTCTACAGGGACAGGTGCTGTCCTGTGTCTCTGTATCATCGTCTGGAGAAAGAGGTGGAACAAGCACCATGCGCTGCTATGGATTCAAAAGCATGGCTTGTGCCCCAGTCTCTTAGCTTCTGCTGATAAACTGGGAACTGTCACATAGTGCCACAAGCAGCAGATACACATACAGAGAGGATAGGTTCATACTGCATTCACAGAGCATCCTGTGTTCCTAAAGGAAAGGATGGTCCAGTTCATAGAGTTGTCCTAACACAAGTGACTGACCAGGACCTGTATGTGGACTCTCTAGAAGTCAAATCACTACACAAAGTGCAAGCTCAGTCATTATCATTCCTTTACACTCCCATCCAGAACCTGGGACCACCAGCATCTCACCACTCTTCCTTCCCAGCTCTGCTCCATATGTAGTTTCCATTCCTGTCATGAAAATAAACAAACTGGAGACAAGTCGTGCTGCCTGCTTTAACGTCCTAATTCCCTGGCCTGTGAAAAACCATCTACATTGCAGTATACTTCTGTTCAGGCCTTAAGACTTAGCTCCCCTCCAGGAATAGCATGCGACTGGGGAAAGAATCACTGGAAAGGCAGTCTCCTTGCCATGGTCATTTACAGACTGGATCACCAATTCTGGGAGACCAATGGGATAAACATGGCCCTAGATGTTTTCTGTATCATCATAGTAAACTTAAAAACCCACTCTTAGAAAATATAATTTAATTGGATGAACTTACTTTTTAATTTGCAATTTTAAATGTGAGCATGTTACAACTTGTCGCTGAACATTTCTGTAAAGATAATTACATATGGCAAGACAGAAAAACTTTTTTAAACATTTTCTCTTGAATGTGTGCCTGAATTCATTTACAACTGTTGCTGCTTTAAACACTTCAGGCAGAATAAGTGGATGGCACTAAACAGCTTAGCTGCAATTATTATGGAATGTCTGAGGTATAATTTCCCCTGCGGTTTTGTTAGGCGTACAAAATTCATAATTCTGATTTGTGGCAGGTACTTATTACCCATCGCAGGTGGAGATATGCAAATATTATTCTAGTAGGGGTGAACAGCCTTTATTTCAGTATTCAGCTATTAACGAGATTTGTGAGTCTGGTACTCTGGGGCCATTTAATTAATTAGATGGTACAGATAAAATATAAATTGTTTTGTGGGCTACACAAATCCTGCTCTAGATGATGTAAAATATGGCTAAATGAACTTAGTATGGACCGATGTGTTGTTTCTCATATGGCACAAGGTACAGGCAAATGCTGTTTGTTATTTTTGCCTATAATAATCCTGCACAGAATCCTTGCATTGTCAAGCATTGTGGGAAAGAGGTGTTATTTATTTGTCATTACTATTAAAAATGTCTATCAGTTATCCTCGTTATAGAAATAGCTGGCATGCCTCAGACAAGGAAAAAAACAGGCATGTTCTTTTATGAAAACCAATATGTGCATGTTTCAGAATAAGCACATATTTTGAAGACATGCAGATTTGGTAGGATATTATTGTCTCAAGGTCTGACACTTCTATTTCAAATAAATCATTTCCATGGGATAGATAAGCTGAACTTGCTAGGGGGAAACGGAGAGGGGGAATCTACAACAGCATGTTACCATCTAGATTTTAAAATAATTCTATTAACTGGTTAATTCATGTAATTCTTTTCCTAAGTGTGATCTCTCTACTCCTCCACAAGATATCTGGAAAACCTTGAATATAGGAATTGGCGTGAATAAAAACTCCAACATGCCTTTATTCTCTAAATTTATAGTAATAATGGTTATGGTAAAAGAATCAGCATTTGTCAGGAGTTACAGCAAACTACATGGTGAGACATTCACCCCACCCTTATATGGAGGAAATAAAATGCACGAGGCATGAGACTGGAAATTGTTAGCAAACTGTCAGCAATTAAAGGCAGGCATTGACCATTATATTAGATTTAAATCGAGGGTAAAATACTACATTACACAATTACAGTACTCTAAACATTGAATGAAAACCAGTTACTTTTACTAAAACAGGAGTATAATCAGTAGTCACTCTTATTGGTTTATTGAACATATTTTGGGGCCCATTCCAGCTGTCTTTATTAGCTCTAATGCAAATTATTTTTACACTGCTATTTTGCCAAGTGCTGGTAGTTGTAGTGCTGCAAAAACACCCCACTGCTTTGTGTCTGCTGGAGATTTACTGACAAATATGATGAAGGGTACATAAAATGAATAATAATACAGAACTAGCACCATACTAGAAAACGAAAACTAACCCGGGGAAACAATACCAAAAGCATGAAGAGCTATTATATGTTTTTTTGGTTTTTTTTTTTTTTTTTTACAGTGTAACTCAAAGGCACAAGTTCAAAATTGGATACGTACCAAGAGTTGCTTTGGTCACTTCCCCACAGGGCATGCAGAGCTGGTCAGGGAGCCCAGGGATCTGGTTACCCCCTGGAACCTGCCCACCTGCCTGAGAAGGCTGGAAGGCAATTCAGGGATGACAGACCCAACAAGGCTTGGGACTTGGCAAGAACAGGAGTCCAATGAAGATGGAATCAGGCTGGACCAAGCCAAGACTGCCTGAGCAGGATGAGCTTCTGGCATGGGAAAGGATCTGCAAAGACATAAGGACTGAATTTTATTCAGAGAAAATGCTTCTGACTTTGGAGATATTCAACATGTGAGAGGTGCAAACCTGATGTCTTTGAATAGGGAGAGGAATTACTTGGGAATCTACTTGCATAAATGAGTAAGTGTAAAGTAGAAAGTAGAAGCGAGTCAAAGGGAGAAGGCATTGATTGGGGTCTGAGGAAAAGGGCCGGTCATATCTTGTGGGTGAAGAGAATTGATCATATGAGAAATTCACTGTGGCTCAATTTTCAGTAAGAAAAGTCAATTGTGTTTATGGTGAGAGATGCCCTGAAGCAGAGGAGGCTGCAAAATGGTGATGAAAGAGCTCTGTGTAACCAAGACTGGGATTTCCAGCACAGGAGAGCAGTGTGTGTTTTCATCACAGCACCAGCACAGGTAATTTCATTGTTTAGCTGAACTGTGGGCTGTGATTTGCACACAGAAAAACTTGGGGAATCTGAGTACTGGTGCAATGACAGTGCAAGAGATGCGCCTTCATGTTGTACTTGTGGCAATGCCTGGGAATATCACAGTGGTCAATTCAAAAGCGAACACAGCAAGCAAGCAAGCAACAGAGATTGAATGAATATTTGTACAGACAAACTAAATAGTTCAGCGTACAGAACTGGAGAAAATCTCAAGGAGAAAGACATATTTGTTTAAATACCGAATAAGATAAATGACAGCAATTTATATATAAGTGTTTTAGTAGACCTATAAGACATACTTAAGATATTCAGACACAGTGAGGCCAGGTTACCTATAGACTTTGGACAAAATGTAAGAGGGACAAACACATTTCAACCTCGTCTCTCATAGCAGTTGCAGAATGTGGACTGCTTCTGCTCCACATAATGGCAAAGTGCTTTGGAAAAAAATTAAATCTAGATTTCCACAGAACAAATATGCCAGAATAATATCCTGAATTTAAATACCTTAAATTGGATAAACAATACCCCATGGACAGAACCTATAAAAGGTCTCTCTGTAGAAGATGAAATCTAGAAAACAGTTTTAATTAAATCTTTTCAAGGACTTCATAAAAATCCAGGCATAGCAGCAGCACTACATGCAGTACCTCCACAACAGCCCTGAGCTACACAGTCCAAAACAGAGAAGGAATTCTAGCACATGATTTTTTTTTTTTTCCCTAGGTATGCACATACAAACACATCATTAGTTCAAAATCAATGCACAAATGAGAGATGTGATCAGAGAATTACATTTATTCATGGTAGCACAGAAAGCACCGCCACAGGCCTAAGGCAGTTCCTGAGCCGTCGAAGAGAGCAGCACTGCAGCAGGCAATTGATGCCTCTGAACACAGAGGGAACCGCTGCCTGCTGGTAGGTGATTATTACCAGCATTTTTTCAGAATAATGTAAGTAAGCAACATTTTAAGTGGCACTTTAATATCTACCAGGCATAGCATTTGCAAAGAGATAACAGCAAAATGCCTATCTGATGAACCTCTGCACCACCTGACGACGATGCTGGGCAGACATCACTTCCCTCCCACAGTGAGCATGCCTCAGTGCCAGGCGCCTGCTGGGCGAGCCAAACCTTCATGCAAAGAGCCAGGCAGCTGGCTGGGAGAAGTTACAGGCACTTAAGACCACACCCCCACCTTGGGAAGCATGTCAGGAACAGGAGTGTTCTGGGACCCGCCAGGTGCCAAATGGGTCAGAGCCACATGGTGCCCCAGCCACCACAGTGCCGCTGCACCAGGGTGCCCAGGACAAGCAGCAACACTTGCTCCAGGTTCTGCTGAAAATGTACTCCACCAGAATGTTAGCATGGCATTTCTGCACCCTTGTCATTTTCAAGAAGCACTGTCAATCGTGCAAAGTTGGGAAAACAGTGACTGACCTTTTGGAGAGCACTGGAAATGACCCTAAAGCTCTGTGCTGTATGTGTAGGTGATGAGCTAAACCAAGAGGCAAGGGTGTATTTGAGAAGAAAACAAACAACAAAAAACATTACCTTGGGTGAAAAATCCAGTCCAATGTGCAGACTAAACTAAACCAGTGCTTAGCTCCATCAAACCACCAGTTGGTTGATGGTTCCTCCTCTTCCCCGCCTCCTATTATAACAGCAATGCTTATTCACATATAGTACTTTGTAAGCCATACCTTCAGCCAGCATAGTTCAGTGTAGCCCCCCTACCACCAAAGCACAGCAAGGCTGCAAACAAGACTTTGGCAAGGTAAGATCAATTTACACCATGCAAGCATTCAAAAATTAACGCAACTGATCTTCTTGTTTCACCTGACAGGAGGTGAATTATTGATCTTTTCAATATGAAAGCACCAAAAAGAACAAACTCAGAACTACATACTTTCATGTGCACCCTTGCCTCCCCTTGTCAAACTTAACACACAGTCATATCCAAAAGGCTGCAGGGAGACCTGAGAAACACATGTTCTCCCTGTACAATTTAATCATGGTGCAAGCAAAAGGTGGATGCTCCGAGAAGCCGATGGTTGTGTTGAACAAGAAACAGCATCAGTCAAACCCATGGTGCAAGCCAATGCTCACAGGAATACACGCAGGGAAGCTGGCAGTTTAGGCTGTCAGAGTCTTAATCTTTTAACATGCAATTGAGGATGTACAGCCCTACAGCCAACTCTTGCGTACTTGAAAGCTTCATACAATCACTGATACTCCTCACTCAAGGGCTGACCCTGCTTTAGAAACCAAACCCAATTTCTCCCCCCTCTCCTGGCAATTCCTTACACTGCAATATAAAGCAGAGCTCCTGTAAAGCCGCTGCAGAAGCTGATGCTGTACAGTACTGTACTTAGTGCACAGTAGCCACTCCCTGCCTCGCTCCTGCCTGCTCCCCTCCACACGCCACCAAAGAAGTGCAGCATGGAGACTTCCATTCCCAATAGGTAGTACACAACAGAGGAACAGAGAATAACCCTTCCAATAGTGCCTAACTTCTTTACTGTCTTATTGTGGAAAAAAGAACAATTCCTCCAGGACAGGTCCTTGTTCTGTAACCCTAAACACAGAGCATTATATCAGGTTATAGAAAGTCACATAATGTGGGTCAGTATCTGTAGATATTAGCTAAAAAATTGTTTGAGGTTTTTTTGTTGGTTGTTTTTTTGGGGTTTTTGTTTTGTTTTTGTTTTAATTATTGGATGTCTCTTCCAGTGTGCACATCACACACACCACCACTGATTTATTTTATGAATGAAACAGCTTGAATGGTCTTAGCCCAGGAAAAGACACTGAAACTAACAGGTCTGAAGGAAAAGAAAGAAGGATTTTATTTCCCTTTCTACTCATTTTGCCTATTTTTAAGCCTGCAAATTCCAGGCTATACTTAACTTTTTTGTCCAACACAGTACCGTCTTCCAGTGCACATCATTACAAGACTCTCAGTCTCCACCACACACATCACCCATCAGCACAAGAGAAGTGTTCCCCAGACTTTGCATAAAACCCAAATTATTCCAAATTTGAGCTATGTATTTAATATGCCATACTCAACTCCCCCAAATGATCCTGCTCTTCACTGGAAAGGGATAAGCTTTCTTCCCTACCCTGTAAAAAGAAACATTACCCTCCATATTTGGCTCTGAGCAGTTCAAGCACAGAATGATGGAGAACCTCAGTATATTGCTTTGACATGATCTTTTTTCCAAATGCACTGAAGAGTGAATTTTGTATTTTATCAAAACATTGCATGTTACAGAGCACAGTCACAATTTCAGTAGTAAACCATGCTATTGAGAACTTTGCTTAATACTTATGCTAAACTTTTTCTGCATTTGCCTTGGGCCTTCATTCTTGTCTCCATCTTAGATGGTGAAGCATTTCTTTGTCCTTCACACTGTTTGTATCTTGAAGGTGTTATTGATTAAGAATAGGCCCTTTAGGTCTTTCCAAGTTCTGTACATCTATTGGCTGTCCTTCCACCTTCCTTACAAAAGCCAGAAGTGATACAATGAACAGATAGGAATCTATGTTCTCAACTTACCCTGTTTTTTCTGCTAGCGCTCAGCTTGAATATTGGCTGTAGTTCATGTCTAACTGCTAGATCATGATTGTCTATTCTGCCTTCAATGTGTTCACATTAACCTTCAATGGTTGTTCTAAAACAACAGTTCTGCTCAAAAGTTGCTTAATAATGTCACGCTAGTAAAATGCCTCCTAAAAAAAAATCCCCTTTGCTTTAGGAGAATTTATAGTAACACTCTTCATTATTATTCTGGCAGTTCATTCCTTAGCAACAGTCTTGCTGCAGCCCCGCTGGAAAAACTAAAACATTTTATTTCTTTTATAATTATATTATATGTATATAATTCCAGAAGGAATACTATAGACTAACAATTATTTATTCTTCTCTGTTTTTTGCAACATACAAAGTTCTTCCCCTTTAAGCTTATATAAAGTGTTCTTTCTTCTCTAATCTTGATTATTATCTTACTTGATCATATCCCCTATTCTCAGTATAATCACAATCCTTCCCCTCTCAATCCCCCTTTACCCTCTGCCTCTCATTCCTGTAGAGTGTTCACTCCTGTGAACTAAAGAGATGGAAGCAGATGAAAGATAGGCTTGTGTTTTCTTCTGTTTTACTTATTATTTTATCTGAAGCTTATCATTTCCTCCAAGAATTGAAGTGGCACAGAGTATTGTCAAAGGCTGCGTAGGTTATCGCATTTTCACCTCAACACATTATAATTCACTTTCATGCCATCTACTTTTAGCACATTTTAAATAATATTTTCTATGCCCTGAACAATGGGCATGGAACGACAGCAGCATCTTCAGCAGTTACCTCATCACCCAATGGTTTGCACTCTCTGTGCAACTCAGCGTTGGCAATATCCTGTGTTGTACATCCCAAGGCAACCCAAATGTGCCTCACTGACAGCCTCAGCATGGGATTGCATTGCATCCTGGAGAAGGGTATTCCCTTTTGGATGATCCCCACCTTGGTTCCCTGCAGTTAGCGAGTACAGCACCTCTAGGGTGCCACTGGGCGCCCCTACCACAGAAGTCACAGAAATAGTACCTTGCTTCTCCCAAGAGTGAAAATGTCTATTTTCTTTTTTGCCTTTGGTTATTATGTAGGGTTTGCCAAAAAATTACCTATAGGGGAAGTAAAAGCAAACAAATCCTAAGGCTATTTGGAAGCTGGAGTTTCCTCCACTTAGTCCAGCCAATATATCCTTATTTGCACAGCTCCATCAACACACACATTGAGATTGAGATTTAGCTATGTCTATGCATATAAGTAAAGCAAAGACTGCCTTTCCCCTTGCTCTTTAAAAGGCAAAGATTGGTACAAAGTAAATAAATAAATAAATAAATAAATCCTTCAGTTAAAAAAATTTAAAAAATCACTATCCCACGCATTAATGCATAGTATTGTATAACCTTTAGCATCCCAAATAGCTATAATATTGACATGCACCATAAGGTGTCTTTTTGACTATCACATTCTAAAACACTTTTGTATCTATTCATACATATTTTAAGTGGCCTGCATTGGCAGGAGCCAATACTCATATGCGGATTAACTGTGCTACTTTTGGCAGTTATCACATTATACCTAGAATATTCTACCAGAGATGGTAATGTTACAAACATGGGTTTGCATTGTTTAAATTAAAATTGAAGCCTTTCATTGTTTTCCCTTGGGTTATCATTGTGATCACCACTAACTCATTTTGTTAATTTATTATTTATAGCGGCAAGTTATCATAAAGAACATCACAAAAGTTGTTATAAAAAACTCACCACTGAGTCATTCTTCTTGCTGACCACTGGCTCTCCAGAAATAAAGCAGAGTAAAAAGTGTTTGAAAATAAAAATTTTACATATGAGCTGGAGAAAAACCCATAACATCTTGCCTAGACTAAAAATATTTGATGGATAATTCAAGTATTTGTTTGTCTATAGAGGTACAAACTTAGGTAGAATTGTTTTCACAATTATAAATGCTGAGAATATAAACCTCAGTCATTATTCAAGGTGTGCTTGCTTGCAAGCTGAATTAAATCTGTCAAAAATCTCCCAGCCAGTACTTACAGCAAAACTTGAATTCCATGTGGGGGCAGATGTGTCACTCCAGCATCCTGAAAGTGCTCATTTTGAGTTGAAACATGCTACTCCTTATAGGAGTGATATACTGGAAAGAAGTTTCTATTTGTAATCTTGAGGAACAGGAAGACCTTCACACTTTTGGTTACACATGTGCTGTCTCAGCAGAAGACACTGTATTCAATATACTTTACTAAGGTTTCTGCCTGTTTTAAACGAAGATATTAGGCATATAGAGAATAAAGTGGCTGTTTAAAAGAAATATTTTTTCCACAGTCAGACTTGCAAATGAAACTGCACCAGGGAATTGTGTAAAAGCAATGGAGAAAACTGATCCCATGTCTTCCCACAGAGTGATGGTCCTGTGTCCCAAAGGGTGGGTGGCCTCCCGGAACTGCCCAGCCCTGTACAGTGCCAGCTGAGCCACCTCTACCCACCCACCACAAAGCCATCCTACACAGTGCTAATCTGCCAAAGCATTTAACATGACCTTGTTATTATATTCAGTTAAATGATTTACTCTTTCCTCAGTTTAAAACTGTCCTGACAAGCTTGTAACAATATACTCCAGACCATGGGTTACAGGAGATCAGTAAGAGACTGCACAAGCGTTAAAGCCCATGTTACACTACTAAAAACTGTAAATATGTCTCCTTTGGTGTGTTTATCCCATCTCACTGGACTGGCACACAGAACCTGTTTACCACACAGATCCCTTCTCTCTCTGCCCGGATTCATCAGGACATTTGAACCCCACGCTGCCACTGATGCTGTAAGTGCGGCTTCAGTGCATTGCACTTTGCTGCAAGCACAGGGTGGGAAAACCCACCTCAACAGAGTGCAGGGATTTGCTCAATTACTATTTTCAGCAGAACACAGTGATTTGTTTCAGCACCCAGCCACAAAATAACACAGTCACATCATACGTAAACTATTGCTTACCCAGAGGTGCCACGTCCTTGTTAAAGCTTTCTGAAAGGGAAACAGCTCCACACAGGGCATTGTCCTGCTGCCTCCTGAACAGACTCTAGAATACATTTCATTTTACCTGAAGTGTCACATTCTGTTGGTAAGAACCACTATGGAAAGAAGTGACAACAAGATCCTATGATTTTGTTCAGTGATTTACAGTTGATATTAAAAACTTCAGTAGTGTTAAAATTACTGTATCTTTCACCATAGCTTTTGCAGTACATATATGCATGTAGATTACAACAAGGCATTTGTACCTCTATTTAACAAATGACAGTTTGATATATATTTTCCTAATTTAGCTTGTTTAACCTTCAAAAGTTCAGGACTTGCTTTCTAGGAATTCTATGGAAACTCAAGTAATCCAATCACACACTGTGTGATTATTATCATCATAACTATGGGGAAAGGGTCTCCTTGTGCTTCCATTAGAGACCTCAGGCAAATTCATTTCAATGTTGCTGGCGGAGGGTTTGGTTTTAGAGGCCTTCTATGTGGAAATGTAGGTTTTGTTTGCTACACCACTAGAAAATTAGTAAATTAAATACATATGAGCAATTAGGCAAAACAGTTTCCTTTAGTGCCTTCTGAATGGTAAAAGGAAGCCCTTCAAGTATACTAATTGTTTGCTGATCAAATGTTAAAGGCAAACCTTCTGTGATTGATTTGTTGTTGCTGGCAGCAGGGAAGGAGAGCAGAGCTCTCTCATGTGGGTTTATGCCATGTCCTGCACAGGGCTTGAAAGAACCCACTGTTGGTAAGAACCAGGGCTCCCTCTGATGGAAACTCTAATGGAACATGTTTAAAACCTTCATACAGTAAGTCAACTAGATAATAGGTATAGTTTAGTTCATGTACAACTCGAGGGTTTGCACCACCACTTTGTAGCACACAAAGATTACTGTTGCTGTTCGCAATAGGAATATGCACGTGAAGGCAGGTCAAACAGCACTTGGAGCACAGCTTGATGAATTACCAAAGATTTTATGACATCTTTTTAATATGAGTTTTACTTCTAAAGAAGTACTTCTGGTGTGCCAGGTACAAGACAAATATATTCTATTAAACAAAAGAGAGGATATTTTGGCTAACAGTCTATTACTCTCTTTTTGAATGTCAGCACATGTCCCCCTGGCAGGTTCCACAAATTCAAGAGCTACCAGATGGTTGCATAACAACAATGCCCAAAATACACTTTAGAAGTTAAAGAATTACAACAGAAGACAACCACTGGGTAGCTAAGAGACACGAACAACTACTCTCAGTCATCGTTTCCATTAGGTGGACAGAGTAATTTAAAGTGGTGCCAAGAATGTCACCTGGAAGAGAGTAGAGCACAGCCTGCCCTGGTACAACATGACACTATGCATAGCAGCATGTTGCAGATACTGCTTGTAAATGTATGTATTTTAGAAGAGATGATTTTAAAATCAAGGTAATTAAAATTAGTAGAAAATGCTGAGAATAATTTTCTTGCAGCATTTGCCTTTGGGAATACTTTCTCTCCACACACAACACTCATTCAGGTTTTGAAACCTCAACACAGGTCTTTTCTTTATTCTTAATTAGGCACTTTACGTATCCCCTCTTCCAAATCTATACTCAACTTCTTTTATGGTTAAGGTTTTGCATTGGGTTTGGGTTTTGTTTTGGGGGTTTTTTGCTATATTCAGTGACTTTCTCACTTAAAAGCAGTGTTACAAGAAGACTTCTCACTTACAAGTGTGCAATTCAGTCATCAGGGATATGCAGATAACAAATTATCCAGTTTCAAATTTTTCCCCATCAAGTTCAGAGCTGCTGCAGAAAATCTTGCCTGACAATAGTATTTTTATAAAGCTTAACTCCCATCAACAGAACACCATTGGTTTAGGAGATGTGTTCTAAGTGAATATTTATATTCTGAATTTCTGAGAAAAGTTTATCCAGGAAAACCATATACAATAACATGAAGCATTCTTTGGGACAGGGCAGCAGTAAACAAGTTACAGTCAGACACTGCAGCTTTTACATAAAAATATGAAATTTACTTTAAGAGGTGTGAACAGTAGTGCACTGGGTGCAAAAAGAGGCAAGGATATAGTCCTGGTGTTTGTGAATAGGACAGTGCTAAATGCTGAAGCTGTTCAAGGGCACAGTGCAGAAGTGTGTGTTTACAAGAAGGTAAACAGCAGGGCTTTAAACAGACAGAGAAGAGTTCACGCTCCTGAGAAGGGAACGCAGCACAGAATGTCCTGTTTCTTCACAGAGAGTCACCCCGCTCATGGCTGTCTGAAATTAGAGATACAGCCATTGTTCCAATGGATAATCAGGGCTAAGAGCCTTTTTAGGGCATCTCTTCACAGCATGAGGGCTGGTACAATTCAGCATGTCAGTGTAGCTGCACTGAAAATCTGAAAAGGCCAAATTACATTTTTATTTTTCTCTGTATTTCATTACAAAGATACTAACAGTATCAACAGGATTAATTTGATAATGGGATTAAAGAAGTGTTAACACCTTTTAATGAGATCAATCACATTCTGAAAAAAATATGAAACTTTAGCAGAAGGGAGTCAGGGGTGTGATCTGAGAACAGGTTTAATACGAGTGCAAAATTTTGTGTCCATAAAAGATTTCTTGCAGAGCTTTTTAATTCACTTTAATCTCCACATCGTAGAGTCTGGAAGTTCATTAAGGAGAAAACTGTAGTATTCCAGTTTTGAAATTAGAAGACATCACAGTAATTAGTGTTCCTGCATCATTGTCAGAGGGGAGAGCTTTCAGTCACCCTGCAGTTCCGAGGCAACAGGATGCTGGTAGAGCAACAGAAGAAATGAGCTCACTGAAGTAGAGCCCCTGGTAATGGCAGATACCTGCTAAAGACCTTGAAATGGGCCCAGCACTGCTACACAGCAGATTTTGGGTTTGCTTGAATTCACTAGCATCAGCTCTGCTTCCACTTTGCCAAGATACTGTTTCCATCAGGTAAAATTGATGGTCAAGTAGTAGACACTAAAGTAAAGAGCTTGCAAACTAATACATAATCTGTACCATACAGGATATGGTAACAATAAACATCGTATGAAGAACAGCACAAAAACCCCAAAGAACCCAAAAGGCGTAACCCGGGATCGAGAAATAATAAAGAGGGAAAATACTAGCTGGCAAGCATGCCAAATAAACAATCAGTTACTCATTAAACATTACAAATTATTCAACAAATTTCTATATTTAATTACATATGGTCTTCCTACAAAAATCCAGTCCAAATTTGAATATGATGCAAGCAAAGCGTTCTATTAATGCAGCAACTAACCCAAAATTTACATTAACACAAAACAAGCAATTATGAACCAAGGCCATTTTTGTACTACAGAGTAGTAAATTTTCCTTTCTCAGTGCAGTATGGAGTTTGCTATCCATGTGTCCATGAACACACCGATTCAAAATTTCACAAATGTTGATTCAAACTTCAAGCAAGCATCCTGTTCCTTACAATTTCAGAGTATAACATTCAGAATTTTTATTACCCAAATTCATCAACTGCCTCCTCCACTTCGAGGAAGCTTGAGGACTCTGCAATTGAGATAATAGGTATCCCAGTCCCTCTCTCCCTCTGCAAATAGATCAGTAAGATTATCCAGACTGCTCTTTTTTACAGCTATTACAACCTTAGATTTTTACACATTGACCTCTAAATTGCCATTTTGAGTAGGAGCCTACACCATACCTGATTGCATATGCCACTCACCCAGTGTATGTTCATATGTCCTACAGATAACAGAGCCTGGTACACCAACATGTTCCATATACTCTGTCCAAATATACTGACTCAACCACACTGCAGCCATACTACTCTTACTTGCAATGACCACCTCTAAAAGTCATCCTATCGCTATTAACAAATGCCTTGGGAGATACTGCAGCAACTTCTCCCTCCACTTACAACAACAGGAATAAAGCCAAGGAAGCTGCGTAGTTAAACGGCAACACACCTGGTAGAAAATTGAGTTTTCTGAACACCACCACAAGAGCCAAAGTAGCTCCTTGCCCCTCCAGTTCCTGCTTGCTACATACTCCCTGTCCACCCAGCACTTTCTACTAGTTATCACAGTGCTGAGAAGTATACACACAGTGCTTAAGGAGCAATCATGCCAAAAGCATGGTCAGTCACATTTCTTCCTCTGTGCACCATCACAAAATGCCTGTGCACATGTGGAGGGGCAGCTGTTTACCCCTTCAAGTCCCAAAGTGGGGAGAGGACACTATTCTGTAGCCCCAGCCCTTCATCTTGCAGCTTCTTCCAATTATACTCTTTTAGGTGGTCTCCTCCATTTTTACCAAACAAAGCCCACTCCACTTTTTTCAGCCTATGTTCCTTTCTTGTCTGGTCCCATAGCATTCCCCATCCTAGCTGCAATGGTACCTCTCTCTGTTTCTTTGTGTTGCTTTAATGGCATATTCCTTTCTAACTTTCTTGGGTGATACCTTCTTAATGATTGGGACTGCTCCAGCCCAATCAAGGCAAACAGGATTATTCAAGATAATTAGCATTTCTATAGGGCACTGACAATTACACACAGATTTGAAACCCAGAATACAAAAGAGCGAGACCAATTACAATTCTAGGAGGATTCTCATTCATTATCATGTTTACTTGCAAACACAAAATTAGTGCTGCCTGGATTAAGATTAGAAAGAACATGAAATGCTATCACAAATAAAATCCTTTCAAGTGTATTTCACACAGTGTACATGCAGTATCTCTGAAGATATGAAGAATTATAGTATCAAATATACTCTAATGTAGGACATTTTTAAGAGTAGAAATACAGCTATATAGAATAGAAAAAAATGTCTTCCAAAAAGAAAAGACATAAGTTGTAAAACAAGGTATAATATTTAAATTAAACCTCAAAGTTCAATGATGTAATTAAGAATTATTAAAAAAAATATTACAGGTCATAAGCAGAGTTCATCTTGTTTCATAAAACTGTATTTGAACAATAATATTGACCTTAATTGTTAGAAGTAAATTTAAAAGATAATTTTGCTGTGTGCCAGAGGTTACAACAGTGTACCAAAGACATCAAAGTTGTACTTTACCCCTGCAAAGGCTTCCCCCCCCCAGTCAAAAACCTGAAGGTGATTATAAGTAAGAGGAAAAAACCCTAGCAATAATTAGCAGCTTTTAGTAAGTCAGAAAAAACAAACAGGAGCTGAGTAAATGGGGGTGTTCTGAAAGGCGCATATGGCGTGTTTCCCTCTGACAAAAGGCCCCACAAGCAGAAGACAGAGTCACACAGCAGTGTGAGCAGTTAAAAACCCACCACCCTCAGCATTACAACCTGACGGTGGAACAGATCGCAGGGACCTAATTAATACACATGGTAGGAAATACATTTGAAAATTGGGGTTTTAATTGAAATCTGTTCATTCAGCTCCTTGGAAGATAGCATGTGTTTTTCTTTAAACACCATCCAGTAATCTCCCAAGTCATGACCACCCAACTCATAGCCTCTGGCAGGACCCCCTCACATGCTCCAAATTGACTCTCCCACCCTGGATAAATTCCTGACTGCTGCAGGCTCCTGTCCTTCCTGACTTGACCTGTGATTCTGTGACCTGCAACTGAGCCTGAAAACAAATACATCCATTTTTGATTTTCTTATAAGGTAGTCTGAACATCTTCAGAGTCTTTCTTCATCTGATAAAGTTCGTCCAAGATACATGATACAGCTCTTTTGAGGACTGGGACTGTGATGTTCTTGGGTTTTCAGTACTGAGGAAAAAAACTCAACCAACAACAACAAAAACAAACAAAAACAAACAAGCCAACACCAAAACAAACAAACCCACCACACCATGGAAAACCACCACCACTGAGCCTCAAGCCTTTGCTAGGGGCCTTTGATTTTCCTGTTGTCATCACATTAGTAATAATTCCTACCTTACTATATTACACCAAACATCATAGCACTGTGGCAGACACTGTAAAGACAATAAAGAAAAGTAAAGCAGAAAAAGGCCTCTGCATATAAACTGGACTTTGGTTTGCCAGGCTCACAGGGACCTTCCCACAACCCAGGGACAGTGGTTGCCACAAGTCTGCAGCCTCCTGTGTGCTGGTAAGGAGGTTGTAGCAGACTTTGGGAGGTCTGGTTTTTAGAATAAAATTTTAAATTACTTTCTCTCCTCATTTTAGGATGACTATGGAAGAGTAACAAAAGCTGTACACCAGACTCATTTTTGAAGAGGAAGTGGAAAAAAAATCCCCATCTTAGTATTTTGATTCCAGACCTAAATTTAGACTGTAACAATTTTCAAATGAATTCTCAAACTAACAAACTGAGTTTTTCTCACCTCTTCTTGTTTACAGTCTCATAAACTGGGATCCCACACTACCAGTGTCACACAGGATGTCATTTTTTCTCTTGGCAAGTAAATACATGTGAAAGAAAAGGCATTGCATTTATTATGATAGCAACGGAACTTGCTAACATAGTTTTTACCCGGTTTCAAAGGGACAACTTCAGCTTTCTGATGTACAGTGCAATGTTTCTTAGATGCACATGTAATTTTTTTCTACTCTGCTAAGCACAGTTTAAAATGCAGAAATAATGTAATTCAATATTAGACTGCTTCACAGTACCACATGAGTTCAAAACAGAAGAAATAACATTAAAAGCAGTGAAATCAATCAAATTAATTATCCGAAAATAGAATTAGAGCATAAATAAAACAAAAGTAGGCCCAGGAATAGACAGACTGTCTCCTCTTTTCCTCTTGGGATAGATTTCTCTTAGTATGGCTTCAGTCACTCACCCTGACATTTCCTCGGACTCCCCAGAGCCCCTCGTGAGCCTGGGTCAGGATTGAGCACTGAAGTTGGAAGATGCTTCTTAGCATTTACTTAGCAGGAAACAAGGGAAAACAGCCATGCTCTTAAAGCACAGCATACGTGTGCATTTTGTGAGGATTTTCTTAATCCTTGATTTTATATGTAATTAATTTTCAAGTACTTTTACATTTTTTTTCCATCTCAAAACAACATTCCATCAGGATTTCTATGTATTAAATCTCACCCTTGATTCTCCCAGACTTTAGTCTTTCTCCTCTCCAGCACGCTGCCTGCACCAGATTGCTACTCACCTCCTGCTCCTAACTCAGTTCCTTGATTTGAAATAATTTCTCCCTTTCTCCTCAGATATTATCTGTGATGATTGATGGTCAGTAGCTGCTCTGCTCCTTTGGCAGCTAGCCGCAGGCAGGGGGAAGGCAGGGCTGCTGCAAAGCACCCAACCTGCAGTTTTACCTCAAACCCAGCACCAGGAACAGTTAAAACCAGTCCTTGAAGACAAGCAGGAAAGGGTGTCTGTCAGCAGATCTCCACATTTAAGCACAAAAGCCTGCAGCTCGGTTTGGTGAGCTCCATCCAGTGCAACAGGGAAGTTTGGGGGCTTCCTCCCTTCAACAGAGAGTACACCCTTGTTTGAGGGGGATGCATCAGGAATAGATTAGCAAAATATAATAGCAAAAGGTAGCGTTTGTCACAAAAAGGAAAGAAAAATGGTAAAAGGAGTTATCCTTTAGGGCTGCTGCAAGCGAACTTCTGTTTCTTGTAAGAGGAATGAAAGGTTATTGCTCCTACATGACAAGAATAGCATTTTTAACATTCCCCTTTTCAATAATAGCAGTTAAATTCTCACAGGATTCAATGTTTATGCTCACAAAAATCAATTTTTCCCTTTTATTAAAAAATTATGTACAGTAAATTGCCGCTACAACACAATCTGCATTTTTTAACACACCCTGCTTTGATTTACTGTTCCATTCATAATCTGCTGATGATTAAGCTTCTCAAAAACAATCCACTATCCTTTCTAAGTGATATCAAGTTGTTTGTTTTTAATCTGCTGAAAATCATCCTGTAGACAGATGCATTATTGAAGAATTACATTTTAATTTATTTTCATGCAGTGTCTGTGATGGGCATTCAGATTAACAGAGTACAATAATGCTGCTTTATGCCTGTATCTATTCAAATCAGAAATTACCTGCATACACTGTCTCTGATGGTGGTCAAAAATTGTACAAAGAACAGAGAATAGTGCTTCTTAATATCACACAGTCCTGCTGCTCATCAATGAGTCTTTTTCTGTTCTAATGCTTTTGTCATGTATATGAAAGTCATTATGTAGTTTAGAAAACAGGAGATGAAGTGAAAGAGGAAGATCAGGGACCTGGGATGCATTAATATTCTACCAGCGTCAAAGATATTTCCCTCGAGGGGCTCCTACAGGCCACACTGTTATTACAGTGCCTATCCATTATCTTGTGCTGTACTTGGTATTAAGACAATAATGGAGAGAATAGGATTATGTGCAGATGATAGGAAATGCGCAGGCAATTCAGCAAGATAGGAAATGAATGGAGACATGATTCTTTCATCGAAGCTGGGGATGGGTTTAGCATAGGGTAAGGGAGAAGAAAAATGAAGCTAAATGAAATCTTTACAGGTTAGCTGGGGTAAAATGAGTGTTTACGTAGAATTTGATGAGTTTAACCTTTTTGATACAGAGTATTGCAGGATCTTTCTTTAATGCACCAGTGTATGACCCTTCAGAGGTCTGGTTTGATTTGAAAACTTACTTGACATATATGGATAAATGACCAGTGTTAATTTGATAAAGGTGGCTTTATGTAATGGATAAAACCCTTTGATCCACCCCAAGAAAGGGAAAATTCCACCACTTTGGATTTCTGCATTTCAAGCATGAGCTACAAAAATCATGTCCTGCCCACTAAACAAACAGACAGAAAATAAGTCCAAAAAAAAAAAAAAAAAAGGCAATAAAGGATAGAGCATAACTAGGCAAAACGCTGATCCCACGTTGAAATGCTCACATTCTGCTTTCCTATTGCACATCTTTTAGTTCCCCAAGCAAGAGCCTGCGGCTGGTAGCAGGTAACAAAGGCTAATAATTTTAGGAGGCCAGCAATGCATTATGATAGTGATAAACAAAGACAGGACCAGATTGTGTCATTTACAGACATTTCTTTGGCTAATGTCTGTCATAATTTTTAATTAGGATAAATCACACACATGCATTTGTGATAACAGAACAATGCCAAAAGAGATCATTTTTGCTCCCTGAAGTATAACTATAATTTATTTTTTTAAGCAGTGCTTGAAGGCTTTCCTTTGGTTAGGTTAAAACCCAACAAAGTAGATCAGCAGCACAGTGCATCCAAATGAAAGCAGACATCAAAGAGGCATGAGGCAGCTCTATCACAGACCTCACAGCACACACGCTGCCCTTGTACTGGATGGTAGGAATGGCAAGTTTGCAGCGCAGCAATTAACACACGCTTCACAGAACCAAAATGCCACCCTGCACGCTCCAAGTCAAAACGAGGATCCTCGCTAACATACTGCCAAGTGCTGAAATGTGCCCATACATATAGCAGAGCTCCCAGCACAGAAGATAAACGTGCTGCTATTGCTATTGCCCGTGGCAGGCGCTTCCTCGCAGGCCTGGCCCTCCTCAAGCATCCATGGCCACACCAGCACAGCTCCATGCTGCTCTCTGCTGCTGTCTCCCACTCACCGCCTCCGCATCACCATGCTTTCCTACTCCTCCCTTTGTCTCGGGCCCTGCTGTTTGTCCATCATGGCTTAAATATTGGCTTGCCTTGGCTGGTGCTGCCAGCTAAGCCACGTGATGTATTGATCCTGGCTGCTATCTCTGCTCCATACATGATCTCCTTCCTAGCCCTGCGGCTGTCCCTATCAGTAACTGCTGCCTGCCAGCCACCAGCTTTTACACCCAGCCTGGTGTAGCAAGCAAGGCTTTCCTTGGCTCCCCACAAACAGCCCCACTCTCATGGGGACTCTTTCTTTATGGGAGAGGTTTTCAGTGTTTAAAATTTGCAGGCCATACCCTGAGCAGATTAAAATTACACCCCAGCAGTGCATGCCTTTACATGGCACTGCCTGAGTTACGTTAGCCATGGCCTGGGCAATGACAGAACACTTAGCCTTAAAAAGCTGATTTCTGAGCTTTTAGTTACCCTGTACTACTTCATAGTACATCCTGCAAGGGAGCAAAACCATCTGTACAGCAATGATTGAACCAGGGGCTTCCGACAGCCCCTGCACAGGTGGTAGCAGGGCTCAGGGAGAAGAGCAAAGTGCATCTCAAAGCAGAAATGGAAACTCCAGCAGCTCAGTAAAACTGGAGCACACCCAAGGCAAGGCCGTGCCCCCCACTTCAGCCAGGCTGGGGCAGGGGTCTGGGCATGCCTTCTTGCTCCTGCCAGCTGCACCCAGACCTGGCACTGAACCTCCTCAACCCTCCCAGCTCCAGCAGTGCAGAAAGCTCCTGTGGAGACCCCCAAGAAGGCTGGAAAGCCTCAAGTTTCCACAGTGATACACCAAGGACTGGTAGCCTGAATGCAACCTACAAACACCAAATAGCACATGGCCCTATAGCAAGGGATTGAGGCAGCAAAACTGCCCAGCTCTGGGATAGCTCATCTTATCACACCTTGCTTTAATTTATTCCCCTTCCCATAATCAACAGGTGTGAAGTTCAGTCCCTCCATACCTGAGTTTCACCCCACAGTTCAGCAGGGCCAGCATGAGCAAAGGCACACAGCATCAGTTGAATGCACAGCACCCGCCCAGCAGCTGGGAGCAAGGACAAGGTTTCTCCTGTGCCCTAAATCAGCTTTTCTCATCTGTTTCAGGTGACAAGAAGTATTCCTATGAGAAGTGAGAATCAGCAATCTTGGGGAATTAGGAACATTCTAATGAGTTTTACATAGCAAACATAAATATGAGGAAATGTTAAATAGCAGCAGGTGTCAGGATTGCCCCTTGCACAGGGAGATATGGACTGTGCTGCACTGCTGGGGGCTTTCTGATTGCCCCCTTGCATCAGGCAGCACCACATACTCCACAGATAGTGCTAGAAAACTCAGCAAAGAAAACCATCTATGAAAGAGTCCAGTCTTGTGACTGGCGACTTGAAGAAGAGTGATTATAAACATGTTTTAATGCTTCCTAACATAGTGAACAGATATAAATAAATGTATAACCAGAAAGAGTTAACAAGAACAGACAATTTAATTAATCTGCTCTACTTCCTTTGTACACTGTCATTTCTTTCTCAACTGAGTGCAGTCTGACTACTCATTTGCACTAGAAATTACAAGTGAGTGAAGCAAGTACCTCCATGAGTCATAAACTTTACCAATCTCTTACATCAATATTTCTTGTCAGAAGTTAAAGGCAACCAGTTGATGAAGCCACTTTCAGAAAATATGGATGGATTAGGCACTTTCCAAGCCACCAGTTTCAGTATGATAAGGTCTGACGGCTTTGAATGACCCAGAAGGTTGCGCTAGCATGGGGTCAGACCCACTGTTTCAGTTTGCTAAATCATATTTTATTGTCTGGTTTAAGAAACAGCTTAGGGATTTTTCACCTGGCAAGGCTGACTAGCTAGAAATAGCCAATGCAACTTATGTAAGGGGAAAATCCCCACAAATATTTCCACCCTGAGGCTACAACTGTGCAAATGATACCACAGCCAACTTCCCACAAGCAAATCATGCCCACAAACAGATGTGGCAGGTGCCCTGTGCCCCACAGTAAACACAAATGTAAAAACATACATACAGGCAAAGCCACATTTTTCATAAATGGCAACCTCAGGGACAGCTATGGGCACGGCTCTGCCTTAATCCTCCCTGCCCCATCTGCCTACAGCTGACACGCTGGGGTAAGGGCTGGGCACCAGCACTACACAAACTCTCCCCATCCCTCAATATGCCTCTGGTCTTTCTGATGCATCACTGACACTGCCACAATGGGACTCCTGCCCCAGCTGTTGTTACAGTTCCTACCTCTGAACGGGACTCCTATGACCCTCATAGCCTCCCATTAAAATATGGTCAAAGCTCTCAAGCCCTTCCCTGATAGGACCTCTAGAAGCGCAGGCAGGACAGGGTCATTCAAATCAGCATCAGACTGGAAAATCTTGCAAATCCTTCTGCTTCCATTCTCAAGTCCAATGCATATTCAAATTAGGTGGAGCTGGGTCAGAGAAATAGCTTAATGATTAAATCTATAATTCAGTGACTACAATTTACTCCTAAAAGGCAACTCCAGCCTTGAGGAGGTTGTTTTCTTGCTTGCTGCCCCCAAGGAACAGTTATGCTGGCTAAAGAGCCAAAGTTTACAGGCAGAAGTAATATCTTATCTGAGAGAAACTATTAGAGTTGGTGGAAAAATATACAAGCAAATAAGCAACTCTTTAGGTCTGAAACAGAGGTTGCAAACTGCAGTAGAAGCATGGTGAGAAGATATGCTCTGGGATGAAGTTATTGTATTATCAATTAGATAATACGAGGGGAAAGGACAACTAGCACCTCTGGAGCAGCAGGCAGCCCCAGCACAGGGAGCCATGCAGGGGTCACTCACTCCCATGGGATAGCAATCAGATAAAAAACAATAGTTGGCCAGGAGGGAAAAGTTAGCAGAAGGGGAATGAAAATTACAAAGTGTCAGACACCAAACCCTCTCTGTTGGGTCCCTGCTCTTGAGCATCTCTTAGAATGAGGAATTTTCATTTGCAGGTTTTTCTCTTCAGTTTTGTATACCTGCTTTGAAAATCAGAATATCAGAACAGACAATTTTTTTTTAAGAGTTCATCCTGTGATAATGGTGTTTCAGTACCTCCTTGACTGCCTGAAGGAATTAATTTTGGTGTATAGGGCTCACTGAGTCTCACTCACACCATTTCCACAGACCCATCTAGTGCACTGGGTAAAGAGTACTGTAGTACTGGCATTTATGTGCAGGATGCCCATGCTGTGGAAAAATAAACTGGACTATGAAAAGACTACACAGTATCATGACATAAATTAAAATTGTGTGTTTATCAAAAAAATATATATAAAAAAATAAGAGAAAGCATTTAAGTATTTTAATTTTTTTTTAATCTTTGCATTCATGGATTGAATCAATATATATTAAAAAATTACTTATGATCTGCAGATCAACTTTTTTATCTTTTCTGCTTTGCCTCCTATGCTCAAAATCTTTGCAGACACCATCCTAAAGAAGTCCAGAATATCTTTTGGTCTGTAACTCCATTTATGGAAGATGAATGTCCCATTTTACTCTCCTCTATTCCAAAGCAGAAATACATCAAGTACACTCCTTGCCATTTCTAAACAGAAAGAGCCCAGAACACCTTTGTGAATGTGAAATAACTGCTAAAATACTACTGTGTATCTCAGCAGACCTGTCTACCCTGGCTACCCATTTTCCACATCTTGACCTCCAGAGGAAAATTAAAAATGTTTGGAAACACATACAGCAGGCAAAAAAATTATTAACTTGGATTACAGAAACTTTAGCAAATCTAACTTAAGGTAAGGATTCAACCTTGTTTTGTTCGATCCAGTGGACATTACATGCCACCTTTACACTGACCCCAGTGACTTCCAGCTCAGATCAGTCACCTAATTAATACGATTCCAGCATTTCTGTGCGTCCAACTGCTATGGACAGAGCTGTCCATAATGAATGACCACTACCTGTACGTGCCTCCCTTAGCTATAAGATGCATTCAAAGAGAACTGCAGATTGCATTTATAAAAACAGTTAACAAGGACAACCAAGAAAGCAAGAGCACGCTATACCAGAAGTATTTTGCTGCTGACATGCATCTGGTTCACAAATAGCAAGCAATTAGTCTGGTGCACCTGAACTGACACTCCCACTTGGTTTAATTTCTCCTCTAAAGAGTTGCTGAGTGGAATGTGCCCCATTCAGCTGCACGGTTAGACCCTCTTTCAGTGAGAGCCATCTCCTTCCACAGCAAGCACCAAGGATGCTGGTGATTCTCAGACCTGCCCAGGCTCTGGGCTGGAGACAATCAAGGCACTAGTGTCTCTGTTCTACACTCTCTTAATTTCTTAAGTCTCTATCACCTCTGCTCATCAAACAACTTGAAAGAGAATGTTATTGAAGATCTAAAACCAATTTTCATTGGCATAACTTACTCTCCTCCAAAAGGCAATGATTTCCTTGGCAGGTGATAAGAACCACCTCCCACATTCTACCATAGATGTTGCTAATTAAGCCACAGTGAAATTCAATTAACAACCGTTTCAAATATAGAAGGTTGCTTATTCTAAATCTTCTTCCAGATGAAATGGTATTTAAGACATTATTTTAAATACTATTTTTCATGCTCTCATTATTATTTTCTATTCTAACAGGAAGGAAAAAAAAAAAAAAGGAACAGCAAACAAACAAATCAACCAACAAACTAACAGAGAACAAATCACATATGATCCTGAGAGCAGGGCAAGAATTCATCAGTGCTTGTTAGCATTTACATTGTTTGACCGTGTCAATACTGCAAAGAATATGTTCAATCTCTCTAGCAAAGGCAGCCCCTCAGATTATGACATGGAATTTTCATTCCATTTTAAAAACAGAAGTAGTTTTGTAAAACCAATTCAATGCCTGTATACCTTTGGTGGATGCTCTTTTAAACTTTCAGCAATATATTACAGTACCAATGGTATGTGGTGAATTATCTAATACTTAAGCACACATGGTTGGTGTTTCTGTAAAAGGAGATTTGTTTATACTTTGTATTAATATAGGTATGACAATTACTGGGATGGTGGCACCCCTATCCCATAGGAAATACTGCACATCCACCAAATCCTTCCCTTGCTCTGCTGGCTGAAACCTCTGTCCACACATATATGTAAGGGGACTGCTCCCCCTGCCCTCTCACGTCAGAATATTTATGCTATTATTCAAAGCAGTGGCCATAGAGAACACAAAAACCTCCATTCCCTTTTTCTCTTGACTTCAGCCACATATGTCTGCTCCATGCCCTTCCCACCACTCTCTGCCATGTTCAGCAGGGTGGCTGAAAAGGATGCAAGCAGGGCAGGGCTGCCAATGCTGCTCTGCTGAGGGACGGCAGCTGACCCTCACTCATTACACTGCAATTCATCTGGGAATTGAGGGGCACAGTTGCAACTTTTGCCCTCTGCTGCCTACAGCTTTTGAGCACCCCTAATTACTATTAGTCAGCTGTTCACCCCCTTCTACACACCTCTAATCACACTTCTTCCTCATCAAGCTGGGAGCTCTGCAGGGGTTAACCCTGAAAAATTTTACAGTAAAGGCAGCTTTTATTGTAGTGGCAATTACAGAAGGAGAAAAAGCAATTTAGTCTTTTATGTGGCTCACAGTTTCATTAATGCCACATACTTTTAGCCGACTGGAGTTGTTACGCATTAACTCAAAAAGGCATGGCACACAAACACTACTAAAATAAAAAAATAAGACAGGGGAAACTTTAACTCCTCAAACACGGGATTAATCCCTCAAATACCAGTAATGCTTTTATATAACAGCTTTGTTATCACCCTCAGCTTCAGGCTAAAGTCACTATGAAGGAAACTGTTCAAACAAGGCTGCAGAAACAAGAAAGGTTTAAATAATCTGCAAAGAATTCCCTACTCCTCTTGTTGTGTACTGGGGAACTCTGCTTCTAGCACTTGCTGGACCTCCTGTTGTGTGATGACAAGAGGAACTTGGATAAAAGGCAGCATGCTGCAGCAGTAGCGGTTATACAGCAGTGTAAATCAATGCTACCTACACAGCCCATGGTTCCCCTCTGTGGGAAACAACAACCAAGAAAACAGAAGCCACTTCAGCACCCACTATTTTTCTGAATATCAGCCACCTTCTTCCTAGCTTTCTGGTAAGGGATTTCTTTAGCCACAGAGACAAAAAACCCACCGTACTCACCCTTTCTGGAGCATCCTGCAGCAGCAGCCCACTGAGACTCACCAGCCCAACATCTAAGCATAACACTCCTTTCTTTTGTTGAACACAAATACCTGCTACAGAAGGCCAAGAAGTGGATGTGGGACTCCCTGATCACAGCAGCTTCACAGAGCTATCAGTGGTATACTGAGACAGCTGGTGCTTACCACCCAGGAGGTATCATGCTGATGACATCTTCCATTCCATTTACATTGGTGGCCAGTTGAATCAGCTGAGCAGCAACAAGGACCCTGATTGCCACAAGACAACCCTAGTGGTCAGTGGTGCTCTAATCTGTTCAGAAGTAGACTTCCATATTCTTGGATGCATCCAGCACTATCTTGTCCTGTTGGTCATTACCATTTTTTGGGCATTAAAAATGTCATTCCTGTAAAGAAAACTGTTCCAAAGACAGGGTGGAAAAAGATCTAGTCAGTATTCCTTCTTCCCTTCCTTCCCATTTGGTATGGATCGAAGCTCTCCCCACAAGTTGAAAGATGTTTCCAGTATTCTGCTGGTGTCATCATCATGTTAAGCAAAGTTCCTCCAATGTGATTAGTATAATTTTATCTTTGGTCTGCAGAAAAACACAGAGGATAGACTGAACTAAGAGTAATCACAGGAATTATTTTTGTTGTGCCTCAGCCCCAGAATTCCAGAATTTGGAACTGCATGTGAAGAGTCGCTGGCATTGCAGTGCCCAGCATGGAAGCAGATGCCAAGCAGTTATACTGAGGCTTTCCAGGTATTTCTGGGCAGTGTAGTTATAAATAAAGAATTGATTTTGTTACCTTGTGGGATTGGGATGCATATGAACAACTTACAAAGCAGTTCTCACTTATCACTTAACATGGTAACATAAAACCCATATCAGATTAAGGGCACGTCTACATGACTATGCTTTAAATAAAGCTTGTACCATATATCTATGTCTATGGGGTTTTCTTAAAAAAATAAATCATTCAGAGAAGTTAAGATAAATCAACTAAACCCATGACGATAATGCATGTAAGTTAAAATGCATTAAATTCCTGCTTGAATATCCTCACTGAGAGGTAAAGTGGTCTGACTTTACTGTAAAAGAGGATTAAGCTACCATGAGCTAAGGCCATTTTCCTTTTAAATTAGATCATCCACAGAGGAGCTTAAAGCACTGTAGTTTTGGTGCACATACTTGACACATTTTCTCCATTTGTCTGAATTTTCCTACAATTGGAACAAGCCTTGGTAATATAAACATCTCACTTACCGTATTTCTAGCTGATAATAAACCACATTACCAGTTTACTTGGTTTACAAATGTCCTGTAAAAAAAAAAAAAAAAGCAAACCCCAACAGCTAAAGCTGTTTTGCAAATAGCAAAACCAGAGCCATCCCTTTGTAGTGTAGAGGAAAATGACAGCAGCGGGCACAGAGCCTGGGACACCCAACAGGAGCACCAGCTTAGTGCTTGGACTAAGCTGTTGTTAATCTTGAAAAGCAAACAAACAGACAGACCTCAAATTCAGTGTTACGTTCCATCTGCAAACATCTCCTTAGATATGAACAACCAAACAAACACTGCAGTCTCATGGGACAAGGTTGTGATGGAAAGCACCTGGCAACTTTGTTCTCTAGAAGCCTGAGCTGGGCAGGCACAGCCCTGGGGTACCCCTTGTCACAGAACAGAGGATATGTTTTCAGAGGTTAACTGAGATGCACTCTGAAATTTACCCATCCCAGTTTCACAGATGAAATGTTAACTTGCTAACTAATGAATAAGGAAGAGCAAACACTTTACTCGGTCTGATACTAACTAGGGTGTTAGTTTATCGAAATGATTAATTTTATACTTAAAAAAAAAATGTATACAATTTGCATTGCCAGGTATTGCCAGGTAATTGAGATGTGACAAATATAAATGCAAAAAAAAATAAAGCAACAACACATTAAACAAATATTCCTCTTGATCACTAAAAAGCAGTTTGGTTTCAAATGTGCCAGGGAATAGAGAGCACTAACTTAATACTGTAAAAATTATTTGCCTTTTGTTTTTTTGTCTTTATCCAGTTTTCCCCACAGTAGATAAAGGCATATATCTGTAGTTCAGATTTGGTGCTAACCTATCTATTGCTATTCCCTACAGATCTGAGCTATTAACAGTAGCAGTGGGAAAGTTTAAGAGAAATTTAAAGTAGACAGATATAGAGCTTCTGTACTTCATTTTTTATTATTTCTTTGTTATTCCTTTACTTTCCCAAAGAGAATGAGAAAGGATCTGCCTACCCAGACAGGGCAGTAGCTGCCAGGCCCACTGCTGGCCTCACACCTGCAATCCAGATGTCAGCTATGGCAGCAGCATTGAGCGGCCAGTGCAGATGCAGCAGCTCTGTTGCCAGTGGTCCCACAGGAGAGCGCTAGAAACTGCTATTACTTTGACTCCATGTAGGTTACAACTGCCTCCTTCATGCATCTTCAAATAACCAGTGTCAAGGCTAGGTTCGTGTAGACTAGACTTTTATACCACTTCACCAATAAAAACATGGGGTGGTTCCCTTGATCTCTGTGAAGCTATGGTGATCTACATCAGGTTAAGTAAGAGCCAGATCTGAGAAGAGATTCTGGCATAAATTACCTTACAGTTACATTACAATTAAACTGAAAGCAAAAGACTACATATTGTTCATGAACTAGGGAATATGCTACCCTTGCATGTGCTAATAGAATGTTTTAAAATTTCTTGATCATCCCCTAAAAGAAAACAGGAAATTCACATCAATTTTCATACAGGTCTCTCCATCAACGCACAAACCATCCCAGAAAGAGCACCCCTATAACTCCTACAAATACAAAACTCTTCATACTAGCTAATAACACAGATTTTTACTCACTTTTTATACCCAGCATACTGGAATTGAAGTTTGCAGTGTGTTAAATCATTACTTTATTATTTGTAACTTAAAGATTAATTTAAACCCCAGCTGAAAAATTTCATGTGCAAGGAGTATGGAGAGCAAACTCTGTCAGCCTGAAACTCCCACCTCCATCACCCTGTGCCTCTATCTAACCTGGATTGAACCTCCTTCCATGCCTACTGAGCCACTCTGTGTCCTACCACCCTGAAACCAGTTATCCCAAGGGGTAGTAAAAAGCTCTCCCTGTTAGGGGGTTGGTTCCTTCTCCAGGCTGTGCCTGCTGCTGAGGACACTGCAAGCCACAAGATTTTCCGCCCCCTTCACCTACTTGTCTCACTATTTGGTGAGATGTGCTATCAATGGGGCCAAGCTCAGATGTTCACCCTGTACAGCCAAATGTACATGTGCCAGGTACTTCTGCCTGGCACAGCTTGAATCTTCTCCATCACAGGAAAACTACTTGAGGGCATGCATAGCTGCAAGGGACCAGTCATTCAATGCATATTTTTCCTGCATAACTTTTTTCAGAATATGCACTGCTCTATGATTATGCACTGCTCTATTTTTCCTGCATAACTTTTTTCAGAATATGCACTGCTCTATGATTATCTGAATGCCATTCAATCTACCTTTAACTTGAGTTGCCTAAGTATATTTGCATGTATATTATAAGCATTACACTAAATGAGATGGGACTGCCTGTGTAATCATGCCATGACTTTCCCTTAGGGAAACCTGGTAAAATTATGTTCCATTACATTTGTAAAATACTAACCATTAAAAGCAGGAGTAAAACTTTTATGTTCATGTGAAACAAAGCAGAAAAGATTCTTTAACTTGTATGAATTCTGATATGAAAAAAAGCATTTCCCAGGCAAACATGGACTGTGAATTTGACTTCAGTACTATGCGCTTTTGGTTTCGATTGTTTGACTGTTAAGCCTCTTTCTAAAATTGTCTTTTTGTTAATTTAACATTATGAAACACCACAAAACAAAAACAGTTCATCTGCCTTGGTGAGGATAGCAGCTTTGGAAAAATATATCTTAGTGAATTTTTTCTTATTTATTATTGCCCATGCCATTAAAGAGGAAAAACTGCTTCTAAAGTACTACACCATGTCCTTTACTCTTGCTGCTGGTCAATTCATTGTTGTAATTCCTTGATGCTCTGGCAAACTTCCAAGTATGTCATGGGAGAATTTTAAAAACGAAGCATTCATTTATAAGTCACACAGTGGTGATATATATACAGAGCTTCAATTTAAACCATTATTGCATACCATCCTTTTCCTTTTATAATAATCCATTAAATGCTTTCAAGTATGGAGAAGGAATAGAAACTTGTAGATCTGAATGGAGCCCAGATGACCTATAAAATACATCCTGCCTCACTGCCTGACTAGTTCCAGCTCTCATCTCTAATGGTTGCTATTGTTATTCTTCCATCCAGACAACCACATGCATCAATTATACATTCTTCTGGGTCACAAATCCATTTTCTTAGGCAACATTTTGTCTTAATGCATAATAATTTTTCTTCAACCTTTGAACAAAGTTGAAGGTCTCAATATTAAAAAAAATATTACTTTTTCTTAAACTGTGTTGATAATTGGAAAACAGCTTCATGAAAAGCTGAAGGTACAGCTTTTTGAACTAGTTAGAAGTGTGTGTTTAGATCATATATTGTCTCTTTATTATACCACATGTATTAGGCAGTACTTTGAGTTGCAGGCCAACATTTTTTTCTTTTATTATATTGGTGCCTGGCAGCACAGCTATAATTAAATGTCCTTTGCCTTCTCTATTTTACGACACTTCAGTCATCTTAATTGGACTTTCCTTAGCATATAGATGGCTGGTTTAAGAAACAATTTTTTTTTTTTTTTGTGAAACCAACTCAAAACCTACACTATAGGCTATCAGTTACTTTTTAGACTCTTTGACTTCTGTTTGCCTTTCTTTTAAGTGATCAAGATGACAAAAGCTGCAGATAATTCTATATGAAATAAGTCTAAGTGCTCCAAATTAAATTTTTTCCAGATACTGTTCTTACAAACAAAGCATTCATCATTACATTTCCAAAGGGGTAAAGTCATTTCACTTTCCTAGATGACAAAATAGGTCAAATAGTTTAGGGAAGGTAACACATCACTTCCAAGGGATTCTCACATGTCACGTACATCCTTAAAATATTTCTATGGGTGAAAAGTTAAAGTGCAGGTTTTAAAACTCAAGACAGTGAGAAAATTCAGGGTTACACTCCTGGAGCCACCTCAGCAGGACATGATGCCCAGACCTCAGCTTTGCCAGCGGCAAGGGTTCGTGGCGCCTCAGAAGCAGCCAGCATCAGCAGCAGGGCCTTGCCAGTACTCCCAGGATAAGGAGGAATATATCCAAGCCAGGATTGCTCACTGGAGCACATACAATCTGCCTCAAGGAGATCGCTTCCAGCTGCAGGATGCTTACACCAGAGATGCCATCTGAACAGCCCAACACCAGGTTTAAGACCAAGTCAGTGGAAAAAAATCCCTGCAGCAAAACTGTTGTATTTTCATCATTTGCAAGCTGTAGTCTTAGCAGCCTTCCCAGCACAGGGGAAGTTCGTCTGTCTACAAGCTTAGGCTTCTCTCCTACAGGCACACAGGACACCACAGCAAAATTGTGGTATATTTAAGCAATGCAGACTGATCTAGTGAAAATGGGTATTTGGGATAGTGAGTGAATCTTGTAGCTGGCTAAGTAATTCCACAGTCAAGAGCACTGTGAAAACATCCTTTCACTGGCAGACACACACACCTGCCAAACTAAAAGAAATCCACAGATGACTACAGAGAACCAAAAGTTGCTTTGCGTGTGTTTATGTACACACACAAATGTTCACATTCATACAAATTCACATTCACATACATACACACCTGTGTTTGTGGGCACAAACCTGAACAAAGATCTGATGGCTTTTATCCTGCAGTTTCCTTCGTTCATAGGCAGCTTTCTTGGAATGGTGTTGGAGTTGGAGGCTTGTGCACACTCGTCAGGGCAGGCTCTGTCTCAGTCTGGTCCAGGTGCATCCTTCTCCTATGCCCAGTCCTTGCTGTTATCCTCCATCAGGCAGATGAACTGTCATGCAGAAAGCACATCTTCTCTTTGGAAACCAATGACCAAAGGTATGGCATTATCAGGCAAATGCTTTAAAAATTTTTTCAAGTTCTTTCCTTTCTGGGGAGAATAAAAAAAAATTAAAAATAAATTCTGAAGTTAGCTTAAAAAAAACCTTGTCTTTTTTAAGCCTACCTAGGAACAGGATGCATTATCTCGAATTGCTTCTCTTCTTGTCCTGGTTCCTCCTTCCCCTGAGAGGATCAGCCAAAGTAGTCAAATCTCTCTAAGGATGTCAGTGTACAGAGTTTGCAAAGGGTTTTACACTGTGTTCAAATGTAATTTTCAGGACAAGCCAATACTCAGTGTTCAGCGTCTGCATTTTCCATGCTGCAGATTTCAAGTGAGGGTCTTCAGGTGTTGAGGGAGACAGAGAGGTTGGTAGCAGAGCCAACTTCAGGCACTTCATCGCTACATCATGAGGACCACATTAATTCCCAGTTTCCCATTCCTTCAAGCCAGCCTGTGCCTTCACTCACCACTTACCAAGCACATTTGTAAAGAAAACTCTGGTTTTATCCCTCTAAGGACAGGGGTAGCCTTACAGGAGAGATGAGGTTGGAGAGGCAACCATAGCTCTGCCCTCCTGCATTTCCCTTGGTCACCAGTTTCATGCCTTTAAAGCCTCCCGTGGGAACCATTTAGCCGAATCCCATACAGATATATGAAAAGTGAAGGATAAATATTAGTTTAACACTGAAGTTTCTGTTTAGCTGGTAGGTTTGTTTGTTTGTGGAGGCAAGGGGGTGTGTTGGGTTTATTATAACTTAGCCTATATAAATGCAAATAGTGTTTCTGTAGATATAATTTCATAAAGCAAAACTACCCACAATCTTTAGCAGTGAAATTCAAGTGGCAACTGTGACAAGCAAAGAAAAATGAATGCAGTTAACTTCAGCCATCCCTGCTCATCTGAAAGCTTGTGTCAGTTCCTAAATAAGCTTTTCATTTTCCTATTCAGTCTGCTGATCTTTGTTGATTTACAGCATGAATGAGCATGGCACATTGCAACTTGTAGAGTATATTTTTCCTAAATAATAAAACATTTATTGCAGACCCATCAAGCCCGCTAGTAGCTTTGAATTATTATCGCAATGAAGTGCCATGTTAACAACTCATTTACATTGTTGCAGAATAACCTGTGTTAACACTATGTGTAATTTAATCCCAATTCAGGAGAAAGGACTCCCCAAAATATATCTAAAGATGATAAATTACAAGTTGATGTTATTTTTCTAATCAGTCATTTCTTGAGATGAGATGAGACTGCCTTCATCAAGTTCATCCCACCCTTCTGCTTTCACAGCATGTCAATGGCCCTAAGCAAACCATTTCCACATGGTGTTCTCCTCCGCAACAAGCCCCAGCCTCAGGTGCTTCCTCTGGTGAAACAAGGAGAAAGTATATTTAGTGGAGACCTGCAAAGATCTTGTTGCTTTGGAAAGAATTTGTTGGGCGGGGGGGGGATGTCAGTATTTTGATGGCTGTTTGAGGGGTCTGACCTACAGCCCCAGCATTGGCCCGAGATGGATAACAGCTACTCATCTGAGGAAGCACAAGCTGCATACAGAAGCATGAGCAGTGGGGCTCAGGGTTTTGTCATCTGCAGTGCTTGGAAGGAGCCCCCAAAAGCAGGGCAGTGACTAATACTGCCACTCACCACTGCTGCATGGATGCAGAGAGAAGGAGAATACCAAAGGAAGAGTCTTCTGCTGGCACCCTCGCATATTTTCAGTGGTAAAATATCATTATTAACAAATGAGGAAAAATATATCCCCCAAGGAAACGCATAATTCTCCAAGTACCAATCAGAAATGATCCCGTCCTTCCTAAAATTGTTTGGATGGTACTGTAAAGCCTGTAATAGACAGCTATAAATAAAAATAGATCAGCAAAACTTTCCTTCTCATAAAGTGAGATTAGCTACATGGATTTTAAAATTATTTATAATGCTTGAGGAGTGATCCAGAATACCAGTGGTATAATGGTGAGGATAACTCCTAACTGAGGAGTGTCCCTGGAGCCATGTGACTTGATTTTTAATTGGGTAAAATAACCTGTATAGAAGCAAAAGGCATTATTTACACATGCACTGTAAAAAAATACCCAATTGATCCTCCTGTTTTCTCTCATAAAATACAGGTTCAGGTTTACAATCCAAATCTATGGCACTAACATACAGAGAAAAGAGGTTTCTTCTCAGTCATGCTCTTCCATTATAGGTCTGACAACCCACAAAGGTTTGATGTCAACTTTAACATCACAAGTCCTCTTCTGCTTTGAATTCTTAAGGGTGAATGTTATTAAGCACTCACCACTAGATTTACATCTCTTTAGTCAGAGACCATAGTCAGTGTAAGTCCCCCTTCTAACAGGATCCCATTGGCATGGACAATACACTGCAAAACACACCTTTGCATGAGCATCCCGCACTTCGCAGCAATTGTCCCAAGGCTGCAGCAAGGCCAGAGCCAAGGCAGAGGAGAGGCCATTCAGCACAGAGGGGACATACCATGACTGCGCCAGAGATGGTGGCATGGCATCAGAGCGGGCACGAGACACACCACCTCCGTGACAAGCAGTAATGTCGCCACCACACTACCCCGCTGCTCTTCCATAACTAGTCATAGCAACATGCCAGGGATACAACAGTGCCCTCAAACCAGGCTTAATCACCCCAAATATTATGTGTATGGACCTCTGGGGACATACTCACATACACAGGATACCCACATTGTGACCACTTCTGCATTATGATACCCAGGTTCTGCTAGACCTGCACAAGCCAATGCATGGGTTATTGCTCCTGGAGGTTTGTAGGCTTGTGATTTATGTAAATAAGACCAAGAAAATAATGTTTCAACAGTATCGTTTCTAGCTCTTAATATTTAGTTCTGCTATTTATGAGAAATGCATTATTTAAATAGCATGCAATGAGTCCAAATTCTTCCTGCATAAACTTCCATTTCTAGCTACTAAGTTGCAAGAAGCAACATGTTGCAAACTTGTGAAGTTCTCTTAGGTGCTGTCAGTTCTCCATATTTCAATCAAGTCTTGCCTAACAAATGCTTTGTACCACATCATCAGGCACCCAGTCCTTTGCTGAAATTATTAATAATTTGATATCTTCAGTCTTTTTTAAAGACATTTCAAGGTAGGTGAACTTCTTAGTATGCTAAAGTGTTACTGTCATTTTCTGAGTTCCTGAGACTGCTCATAGGAGGGTATTTTACTACTTATCTACCAATTTCACTTGCAAAAACTTTGAGTTTTGTGGGATTTTTTTTCCCCTGAAGAGAAAACGTTAGTTTCCTCTGTAGTGATCCAGGATGAATACTGTCTATATTCACTTGAAAAAGCTTCCTACTTCAATTCCATTTCAATCTGCTTCTAGGGGCTGACTTTAAACGAGCAACATGCACATTTTCACCTTGAACTAAACAAGCTGGAGCCTCTCTCCTACCATCAATTGCCTCATCCAGTCCAGTGACAGGGGCTAGATGTTGCAGGCATACACAGTACTTTCAACACACGCTTACCTGCTCTCCTAACAAGCATCAGAGAGAACAGAGAGGCCATAAGAAAGCAGTAACCATGTGATAAGAACTGCTACATCCATCCCATTAATTACAGAAATACTCCTGCATGCAAAATCATATCACTGTTATTCAGCTAAAGTTGTATGGCTGAAAAATACAACCATAAAACCTCTATCCTACCAACAAATGTCATTTAATATGTTAATCTAACATGATTTCAATGTCCCTTCCACATGACTACACTTATTCTGCTTTATTTCAAATAAATTACCCAGCTAGAAAAATTATTTGAACAGTAAGGCACAAATAAGTGAGCATTACTGTTTGCTGGTTGACTAGATAAGGAGTTAAACATCTAGAGGTGAAGTGGAGGACAATTAATGTACTAGCCTGCTCAATTATCATACAATGCCCACTTCTCAGGGAATTAGAGCTATTATGATTTCCTCCTATGAATGAATGAGAATTTCAGGTCTCAGAAGGTAATGCAATAGTTTTGGAAATAATCTTTTTATGAGATTGTGGCTTTATCAGATATGTTTTAGAGTCAGTATACACACTCGTGTATCATAGGATAAGAACTTCAGATAGGCTTGTAATTTTAGTTTATGTTCTACTATTGGTTTAGTTCACTTTTCCTATGTTTTAATTCTAGAAACCAAAGGAAAAATTACTGGTTTTTCAGATCATATGATTTCATAAAACATTACCAGAAAAGCAATGTCCAAATAAAAATACAAATTATTTTAGCAATACAAATTCTCCATACATTGTTCTCCAGACACCTGCTGAAAGTAGTCCTGATGACACTCAGTGGTGCTAAGACACTGGAGGGTAATTCAATCACAGCTTCAAAGACAAAGAAAGACAAAAGGATATTTCTTTTAAAATTTCAGGTGATCTACTAAGGCATTTGTATTCGATTTTATATAAAACTACTCTTTCTTGGGCATTTTGACCCAAATTCTTTTAATCTTTATCAACAGAATTCTTGATTTTCTCTACAGCTGCCAATTTTCAGAGTTTCATAGTCATCTTCCCAGCAGACAGAACAAACCTAAATATGGAAGTTTTAAAACAACCTGAACACAAAAGAAAGCTTTAGGAGACCCAAATAGTGGGCCATATGTGATATCAAATGGGCAAGCCATTAGCATCAGCTGTGAACATATTGTACCAACTGGGAATGAAAATAAAACATTCAACTACCAACTGTTATAATCTGTAAATAGTCAAACCAATTCCAGCGGGTTCCAAAAATATATGAATAGGGTGACTCACTGGGGCCCCATTGTCCAGTTCATAAGTAATGCAGCATGTTTGCTCTTAGAAAACAAAAAACAACCACACAAAAAGGAAAACAAATTGTAGTTAGTGAGACCTGATATCAGAAACAGTCCTTGTATGTTAAAAGACTCTTGGTCTTTTTGAAATTACATTTAAAGATTGCACATTAAGGATAGCGAAATAGAGAAATTTTTTGAAACAACTTTTCTCTGTACAACATGCAGCACCAAAAAATAATAAAAAAATAAAATAGCCCCTATTGCAAATTATGGTGAGAAACTGAAATACTAGAAAATTCATAGAGGGCACAAAACTGCTGTGAATTCATTGTACAGCTGGCAAGTGCACTCCTACCTACTAGTTGCTTCACATTTAATAATGCATGTTATGAACAGATGGATAGAATGTCAATAAGGCTTTCCGTATCATCAGTGGTAATGAAATACTGGACTTTGAATGCTTAATAGCACAGAAAACAAAAAGCCTGGAGGAAATTTGTCAATGTCATGCATGCAATACTTTAGCAGTGCTTTAACACTGTTAGTGTGAGGCCATATGTTTCTTCTAACAGGATCTACTGTAGCTGGGTGCCAAAAAAAGTTTGACACTTTTTTTTTTTTTTTTTAACTCTTGCAACACGCTAAGAGCAAATACCCTGTGAATCAGTCAAGCAGAGTAGTCAGCAGAAGTGCAATATCATTACTCTTTTTATTCCATTTCTCAATGAAAAGCAGCTAAGGGAAATTTGCTAGTAAATACTGTTCTTTATACCTGTTTTAGAAATACAGCTGAAAGTATTCTCTTTAAGTTTAAATATAGAAATAAAGGCACTGAATTATCTGTATTAGGAAGTAAATCTCACTGTCAAGAGCTGTGGGAGATGTGAATCTAAAAAACATTACAAACGTAAGTAAAACAGAAATTATATGAAGCAGCATCTAGAAATTAGACACACAAAGTGGAATAAAACAAAAATTCTCATAGGCAAATTATCTTAGGCAAATATAATCTAGAATATAGGAAAAATGCTTTGGAATTGTCAAAAGGAAGAGAAGAAAGCTGCCATTTTGAGAAACACTGACCTGGGAATAAGCCACCAGGCATAGGCTTTCCTTGTGAAGCAGATGGAGAAACAGCAGCCTAGTAGCTAGTAGCACCTACAAAGGCTCTGAGGACACCTGGAGTGGCTTTTCCACCCTGTACTCAAGTTTCCCTCAGGGAAACTGCGCTCAAAACTTCAGAAGGCGGCAGCCAGCTGTGGCTCTGTAAAACATGGAGATCTCAATCCAGTAATACATCTGGAATCCTAAGCATTGCATGTCAACAGAAATCAGTGTGAGTTCAACTATTGATTCTGGTAGAACAATTAGACAAGCACTGAGCATCTAACAGTCTGAAAAATCCTCGGGAAAGGCTCAAGTTCTTTGAGTAGAAAAACACTACTTTCTGCCTTGTGATTCACACCCAAGTGCATACCATGGCCTCCTTCCCTGCATTGTGTCTCCAAAACCTTCCTGGGCCTCTCCAGTGCTACCCAGTGGAGATGATCTCAGGTGCACATCATACATGCCAGACAGAACACCCAAAAGTTCCCTGGCTGATTTCAAAGCCACCACACAGTGCCATAGTAGGATGATGAATCAGAGCTTCTCTCTCAGCTGGCTTACCTGTGCTCGGAGTTGGCATGAGCTGGTCTCTCTTCTGCAACCCTGAACTATACAAACACAGGACTGATCCACAGTAGTAAGTCCATTGATAACTTGCTATAGCTCTCTATATTTCCCTGCATGGACATATTTTAATTTCTCCTAAGTAAGGAGATAAAATTCAACCCAGGACTCACAGATGAGACCTCAGACTAGAGTAGAGCATCACCGTCCTCTTGCTTCCCAGGAAATACCCTGAACACTGCCCACAGCAGTTGCATTTAACAAGAATGAAGTTAATTTTGTGTGAAGTACACAAAAAGAAGTACAAAGACTAAGAAGGATGCAAGCTATCTGAAGAGTAAAGCACCAATAGGTAGGAAATAAAGAATGAAGTAGCAGCCAGGGGTCCTCATTCACAATAGCCATTCACAGGACTGTGCATTGAGAAGCTGAAAGAAAAGAGACTTTTCTCAAATAGCCGATGAAAATATTCTTATCGGATTTCTCTTATCTAGAATCTCCTATGCTTGCTGGACACTGAGAAAAAGGACTCAGAGAAAATACTGTGCTGAGTTATTTGACTATGATATGGTTTCATAGTAAATGTAGTCCTCAGCCTACAAGGTCTTAGGTGCATTTATCAAAATCAGAAAGCTGTTGATCAACTGAAGAAAGTTTCAAGAACAATTTCTTAAGGGAAAACTATAATAATCTATAAGTATTTGAAGTGCGTAAAGCCATCAAGGGAAGAGGATGTAACTAGAAATAATGAAAAGAAAAAGCTTAAGCTCAACAGAGTATCAGGAAAATCTTACTGACAGCTAGATGTATTAGCCTGCAAAATAGTCTTCCAAGGAGAGATATGGAAGCTTTCACTTGGGATTTTAAAAACTAAGGATGACCTAACACTAAAAAATATTCTCTGTGAAATAATCCTACATTGGCAGAAAAATGGACTGAATGATCTATTGTGTCTTTACTCTTTCAAAGTTTATTCAGCCTTTGAGGCTTTGGGAACACATCCTGAACAGCCAGAGGTTATCAGAAAGGAGCTTCTTCAATTAATATGATGAACAACAAGATTACAAATGTGATCACTGTGAAAGCCTATTGGAAAGTATCTCTTTAAATGCTGAAAAGCAGATTTTTTTAGACAATGGAAGTTTTTCCCAAGACCTGCCAAATATTACTTCAATCTGCCAGTTTTCAAGTACATGCTTAATTTTAATATGTCTTCATTTCCCATTAATTTAAAGACAAACAAAACCTATGATCTAAAATAAACTTATAAGAAAAAGGCTTACAAAGAGTCTTTGAAAATTTCCACACTTCGACACAAACCTCACATATGTCACATATAATCAATTTTAAACAAATAATAATGTTTATTACACATGTATTAACACCTTTCAAGTCTCCACTGACAAGGACAGACTACATTACTTTAGAGATACTATCCTGATCACTGATCAAAACCACACATCTTCCTGCACTAATTCCTATTTAGTTTAACCCAGCTCACTCTGAACACTGTTAATGAATATTGGTCTGTCACATTGAATTGTACACAGCAACAACAAAAAAAGGGTACTGAACTTACTTTGAGAAGTATTTAAGAAGTATTTTCTGTAGTAACATTACTGAGGGTAGATCAGGGCTGGTTTAGAAGGAACTCTCCATTTATGTGCTATAAATAACAACCTACTTGTATATTTCTAATATACATTGTGTATTTCTAAGAAATTCAGCCTATACACTCATGGACCATAAAAATATATAACTTAAAAATTAATATCTTGCTGTCCAAAAAATGCATTTTCCAAGTATTATGTAACTCTACAGCACAGGTGCCCCCTACTCCCTTCAGTCATATTTTAAATACTCCACCCCCTGACACCAGGATTTTATCCCAAAATAACTCTCCAGTTTGGTAAACACACAAAACCTCAGTGCACTGAGGCATTGCTGATCTGACCTATGAGTCACAGGAGTTTCCTGTAAGCAGTGAGACTGGGAGGGGGTGGAGGGGAGGAGAAGCATTTGCCTCTCTCAGACTTGTCCTGCTGCCCCTTGGGCAGCCAGGTGCCCCACAGCTCCAGAGAGACTTCTGGTCCCCTTCCTACCCTCTTCTCCTTCCTACCTTTTCTCCCCATCCCCATTTTCTTCCCCCTCTCTTATTATAAGACTTTTTTTTTTTTTTCTTTTCTTTTCTTTTTTCTTTTTTTTTTTTTTGGAGGTGGGGGATATTATTATTATTTTTGCCTGATTTACAGCTGCCACATCATCCCCTGCTGCACTAAATCAACACTTGTGAAAGCAGCAGCCTTCAAGTGACTGACTGGAGCCACTGCTCACAGAAGTGTCAATTTGGTACAGCAGGGGATGGGGTCGCAGCTGCAGAAAGAGGAGAGAGGCCCAATTTTATGCTTTAAAAATGGTAAAAATGTCATAGGGGAGAGAAATCTATACAAAATATAAAAAGGGTGTAGAACAAAGGAGAGAAAGAAGAGGAAGGGTGGGAAAAGGGGCTAGAAAGAAGGGAGAAAGAGGAAAACGATGCTCCACAACGGATAAAAATCACTAGTGAATAAGATACGGGAATTTTGTAAGAGGGCATTTTCAAGTTAAAAAACAAATCATGTGCATATCATGAAATATAAAACTGATAGTAGCATCCTTATGCTTTGAGGGGGGAAGTCTGGCTCATTAAATTATTGTCTTGGATAGGTGGTGATGTGCTTCTAAGCACAAATGCTGGGCATAAAAATTAAATTATTTCACAGGGGTCTTAAATATAAGATGAGATTTCAATAGAAGACTGAGAATCCCGTGTTCAGAAATTCAAATCAGCAAAAGTGAACAGAAATTCCATGTTCTGGAGTAAGCTTGGATGCCCCTAAATCTAGCACTGTTTAGAGGCCCCCATTTGAGTTCCTATTATTTTGAAAGTCAAAAGGTAAATAAACCAAAAGAAAACCTAGTCCTAAAAGAAAACCTAGTCCCAAAAGAAAAATTCACAAAAAGCCCTTTGTTTTTCACATTACATAAAAATGCAAATTCATCTCACACATATTTCAAATACTACTAGTAGTAATGTTTTGCTTTAAAGGATGTCCTTTGTTTCTTCTAAACTTTTTCTGAAAGCTGCTGCTTTACTTACTCCTGATTAATTTTCCAAAGTGTGCCTGCAGAAAGGGAAATGAATGGGCTATATAGCTTTAACACTTATTAACGCAGTCAATGCACTGCTAAAAAAATACTAATCAAATAAGTACATCATTTTTATTTATTTATTTCCACAGAAAGTGCAACCACCTCTCCTGCACAGCCATTACACTTTGGCAGCTCATGGCAAAGCAGAGAGAGGTTTCCTGAGAAAGCCACGGTCTCCTGCAGAATTGCCTCCCTGACATTTCCCCACAGCCCTTTTCCACACATGAATTTTAGTGAAAACATAGAAAGCTGCTGCTAGGTCAGCTCCAAATACAGAGAAGGCCTGGGAGAGCAGAGCTCACACCTTTTCCTCAGCAGTTTATCAAGAACCACAAACAGCTCAGCTTAGTTGAAACCCTGTGCTCAGGAACCCATCTTTTTCTCTTTTAAGCCAAGCGCAAAGCTCTTACCATGTAAAAAGTTTTAAAGTTTGTAACTGGTTCGGCCCATATAAACCATATGATATGCAGAAATGAGCAAAAGATGGTCCCCGTGCATGTTAGGCAGTTCATCAATTCAAATACATCTTCTCTAATTCCAGAGTTCTCGCAGCAATCCTAACATAATTGAAAAACTCTCTATGAGCAAATTTAAAAGCACAAGACTGACATTAAACAAATTAATTATTATCAAATTGATCTGTGCCCTTTTCATCCACCTTCCTCAGTTGGTCAGTCTTCACTTAGCTCATTGTGTATATCAAATTACACGTCTCAGACCATCTTCAGAAAGTATTTGCACAGTAGGTGCAATGACACTACCAACGATCTGTTCTCCTCCAGTCAAATTTTTTGTGTCTTTTGCAAGATCTACAGTGTTTTAGTGAAAACTCCTACAGTAAGAATAGCCACTTCTCAGCATGCTTCCAGGATTTTAAAAATGATGAACAAGCCTTTCCTTTGATCTTTATATAAATCACCTATTCAATGTAAACAATTATAGCCTGCAAACGCCACTTCATTCAAATGAGCATAGTTTTCTACTGTCACTAGTTTTTTCTCCAGTTTACACATTTTTCTTCCCTTGAACTAGTGGCAAAATACTATTGCCTGTTTAGCAGCAAGGGTCAGCTCAACTGTTCCTAGTCCCCTAAGGCTGAAGTTTTGCTCAAGAGTTGCTCTTGTACTCTGTCACTCTGGATTAACACCTCATAGATAAGAGAATTTTCATAATGCTTGAAAGATGAACCACAGTAAAAAAGGACTCAAACACTTCAGTAATCCCTGTTTTGAATGGCCTGCAATAACTGCAACAGCACTCAGCTCTGTCAAAAGATCTTGTGTTAGTAATTGTGTTGTGTTTGGTCCCTTATTTACACCGGTGACAAACACTGGTTTCACTTACCATGACAAATGACAGATGCTACTTGTGGTGTTTATGGCACACAGATGCCATACTAGTGGGCACAATACAAAATAATCCAAACAGAGCAGGAAAACACATTTTGGCTTTCAGTCATATGAGTGTGTTCTGCTAGTGGAATAGATCAATATAATAAAATATGGCTAAACTAATAATTTGCAGCAGGACAGTAGTTACCATCAGCAAGTATCCAAAATTCTCCTCCCACAAGAAAGCTTTCCTCTATTAAAAAAATGTTACAAATGCTCCAAAAAGATTTATAAAACTGAATGATTTTATCACCGGTTGAATTCTGGGAATTTTGAAGCAACTGATTTCTTAAAAATTAGAATTCACAATCTTTAATAACCATCCTTTACACTATTAGCCATGATTATTTCAAAACAGCTCAAGATTACAAAACTATAGCGAAGTGTGCACTTGCTGTTACAGGACAACAGTACATTTCCTAATCTTGGGATCTAACTTGTGAGGATTGACATGGGTCACCATGCTATTTGGGGTGGCAGTAAGTTTTGAGGACACCTGAGAGCTGGGTTTGGTGGCAGAGATTGTCAACAAAGGGCCACCTGAAGCTATGCCCATCTCACAGCCCCTTCCTTCCCTGCTCTCCTGCCCCTCATAATGCTCACTGCTTCCAGACCCATCAATATAGTTGTTCCCCAGGATTGCTCTAAAGAGCAGATCAGGATGTGATCCACCTTTTACCCAAAGCCAGAGAGCTTTTTACAAGCTCCTACTCCTCACCAGACCAAATCTACAGTAAGGCACAGTCAGCTGCAATGTTCTCAGATGCTGCATTGTCCCATAAACATTTCTGGGTTACTTGTAAAAAGCTCTCAAACACAAAGAGGAGAAAAAAAAAAAAAAGATATCAATTAAGTCTTAGCAAAATAACAATTGTGAATGTGGAGCAAATATTTTCTAAGTATGTTGTTATGGAAACAGCTGCAAGACGCCATTTACTCTGATGTGCTGTGCCAAGGCTTAGATGCCGCAAGGCACCCCTTGTTTTGGCAGCATGGCCTCGCAGCAGTGGGCTTCAGCCAGGTAGTGCTTGTTATACAGCAAGAGCAGCAGCAAACAGGAGGTTTGAACACACTAGAACAGGTCAATGATGAAGCAAAGGGGGAAAGCAGTGCTAATTCCCAGAAAGCTACTGCAATTTATGCTAAAGCAATAGTGACCTACTTTGTAAGTAGCAACTTATCTTGTTAATTTGCTCAAAATAGCAGATAGTTCTGTATGAAGACATGAAAAACAAAATCCATCATTTTCACTGAAGGGAGAAACACCCAAAATGAGACAATTCAGTGTTTGTCGTTGCAGCTTCATTTTCTTCTTGTAGGTAATAAACAGATGACCAGTAGATACTTAGTTACACATGCATGCAATGATAATAAATGAAGCCAGTATCCCCTTGCAAGCTGTGCATGGGAAACATTGGTGCCTGCAAAGACCCCCATCCTAACATTATAGCTGCCAAAGCTGAGCTGAGCCATCCTTGTCCCACACATGGCCACAGGGTCCTCCCTCACTGAAGGGCTAAACTTGACTGACTGGACTTGGTGACTTCTAAAAGGGACATAATACAGGTTTTGGTAACCAGTCTACAAGTATTTTTTCCCCCCTCAAAGTTTATTTGTTCTTATAAAACTTAAACAGACCTGATAAAAAGCAAACAAGAAAATCCAATAAAGTCTATAACTTTCTCATTTTGTTCCTAACAAATCATTACTTCATCTTTTCGGTATGCTAAAAAACATGTTTTGCCTCTGTAACTGTAATTAATTTTGTTTTCAGGTTTATATCATTACTGTATCCATATATTAAACACACAGTGCATACATACATGAGCACGTTCAGCTATTATTCAGTTGGAGTGGTAGAATTCCTTAAAAAAAATTAAAATCAATATTTCATTCCAATTATAAAAGAAACCAAATCTTCAAACACTGTAGTACAATGGAGCTACCCTAGAGAAAAGATATTTGGTTTTCTGACCAGCAGTAACAGTTCGTAATTGAACAGCTGCAGAAAAGAGGGGAAACAAACATACCAACAAATTAGTTTTCAAGCCTAAGTTCACAGCAAATTTTCTACTTTATTGTGCTTTTGATCACAACACGATAAAGAGAGTTCCTCACTCTCTCCTGTGATCTTCTACAAACCAGATTAGAATGGTCCATAGAAATTTAATCTATTATATTGTATAATCCCTCACTCAAAGGGGCAAATTAAGCACATAGTCCAAGTATTTGAAGAACTGAAGTCTATTCACAGCTGTTAGGAGGGTTAGAATCCACGTATTAATTCATTTTCAGAAAGGATTGTATCTATTTAATAAAATTTATACTATGTTTTGATTAAAAAATAGTACCTTTTTTCCTGATTTCCCCACCTCCCCCAAGTGCCTTGTTAATTATTAATATTGGAAACAAGGTATTAGTCAAAAGGACAAGGCAAAATTTTAATCATACCTGTTTTAAAAGTCAAAATCCTATTGGTATATTTTCAGAGAGAATAGAGGGATATATCATAAACTATGAATTTAATTTATATATGTATATGTGCATCTATGTATATTGGTATAGCCTTCTACTGCTGAAATCATAAATGTTTTAATGCATTGCCTGTGTTTGTTCATTTCACATTTTCAGGAAAGGAAGGAAAAGAAAGTTCTTAACTGCAGTACAAAGAAAGATGTTCTAATACCAAAAGATCCAATTAAAATAATAGGGCCATTTATTTCAGTAGGATTTCACACATACAAGAGAAACACTAACCCTTGGGAGAATGTTCTCAGCTCATTTAACAATATATGTTTCCACCGATATGAAAACTTTAGCTTTTGCATTATAACATCATTGCTAACAAGGAGCACGTATATATCTCCTAAGTAGACGGAAATGCGAATGTGGGAAGAATTATATTTCTTTATCCATAATGCACTTATCTCAGGATATACATGCATCTGTTTTGTACTCATGCTAGGTAGCTTTTTCCTCTCCACACATTTAATATACACTCAAGACAGACTCTCTACTCTGAAAGACAATAAAAAGAATAGTAAAGAACTAAGGGAGACCAGTCAGGAAAAAATTATGAAGGGAAACAAAAAAGAAGAGTTTGTACTCTGAACACATGACTGCCAAAACATTTCAAATAGCAGCTGGCATACAGCTTTTATCCCCCAGCCAAAAAAAACCCATCCACTCCATGAGTGAAGTGTAGCATGGGCCACCCTTGGGGGCCCGGGGCAGTGAGCAGCAGCAAGGAGGTGTGTCCAAGCTGTGCAGGTGCCAGTAGGCCCCCTGGTCTCTGTCACCAGCTCAAGGCACACTATCACACCTGAAATCTGTAACTTGGGAGGTGCTGTCTTCATTGGTGGCGTCTGGGTAGAGGACTCTGGATGGCTGTAAAAGAGAAGGCTAAAATTATTGGGTCATTCAGAGTGCACTTCATGCTTTTGAGTACCTGAAAAAAATTCTAATTGGAGATGAGCTTTGAGTATGACCAGTTTTATCAGTCAGTTAAAAATATTCAGGACTGGAACCTGATGTTAGTGAACAAGTTTTGACACCTAGGCATTTTAATATTACCATTAACTTATATTATAAATTTCCCTGTTTATACTAGTGTTTCATTTTCTCCATTTGTAACAAAGTTCAAAATTGACCAGTCAAGTCATTATTGAGGAAAGATTTATTTCTGTAGATCACTTTCCACTGTCAGCACACATATTTCTACCTACCCATGAAGACAAACATAACACTAAGATTGGAAAGACTGAATCCCTAAATGAATTAAGGCAATAATCTCAAATCACAGATACAGTCTTACAGTCAAAATGTCAAAACTATGTCCATCCAATTCAAGACAGAAACATGAATGATGTGATTAAGCATTTCATAAAGTATACATAAGGGACAGACCTCTAGGAAAAAGTTGGTCTCTGAATACTTTTTTTTTTCTGCAGTACCACACTTGTAAGCCTAGAACTAAAACTTACACATGCCTTGTATATTTGATTGACTCCATAAGGTTTTCATCTAAATTCAAAATATAACTGTGTTTAGATATATTTGAACACTCTATTGCATTTAGTTATGAGATATGAATTTTTCCTAAGCAAACCTGGGGCACACAACATTGCCAGATCATTCCAAACAAGTTAATTCTGAAATGGGCTTGAATCAATAACACAAAAGAGGCAGTAAAGCCAATTTTTACAGTAGTCATGGTTGCATAAAATAATATCAAGACAGTCAGATTGAAAGCTCCCTGCATCACAAATATAATTTGCAACCAACTCTAAGCACAAAGAGGAAATAGATAGGTGGAAGATATACATAAAAACAAGCGATAGATACATAGGACAAAAGGAACTGGTGGTAAGGAAAGAATGCAGAGTAATTGCCATCCAATACAGTGTAAAAAAAGCAAACAAGTATGCCATGTAATTCAAGGTAAATAGATTGCTTTTCTTTCATTTAGGCTTCAAAACGGCTACAAAAAGGCTCCCTTTTCACTCTATCTGTAAAGCATAGACAGACAGGGGATGAATATAAGTATGTCACTGCAATACTTGGCTTTTAATGAAAATGGATTTTTAATGATCCAAAAAGCTACATTTCTTTCTGACTTGTTCCATTTCCAGAATATTATCAGGAAGTAGGTACAGCAAATGCTCTTGTTTTCCACATCCTTCACTAAATTCCAGGGTGACTGAGTGTCCAAGCATTGTAAAAAAAAAAAAAAAAAAAAAAAAAAAAAACAAAAAAAACCCAAACTAAAACAAAAAAAGAACCACCACAATTATGCAGAGCAGATATGGAGAAGTCTTTCATTGTTTTTATTGAAATTTCAGAGCTCCATGACACTGCTGCACCTTCTACCCCAGCATACCCTGGTGTGGGTTACCTTGCACTCCATATGCATAAATCAAGGAGGAGGCACAGCAATGTACCTTCCTGTTGTTCTTTGCCTCAAGGACACTTGTTAAAAGTGCACCATTCCTCCCACTCCAAAAAGCAAGCACATTGTGTTGAAGTGTTCCATGTGAAACTCAGCCCATAAATACCAGAGGATTTAGTCCACAAATGAAGAAAAGTCATAAGAGGGAAAGAGAATGATGCAGTCTGTATCTTTCTTTCTGCCTGGACACAATGAGTTCTTTACAATACCAAAGTTCCTACTTCAGTCGGTAATAAACAAAAATCACACTGAAAAGTGTGAAATAAAGTACCAGTTAGTAAAAGTAACATTTTCTCTGTTTGCTTATGCAGGAAATAGTATTGTTTTAGACTTCACAATTATTAGAGAGTAAAGGGACCTTTTCCTTACTTTACCTCCATCCATGAAATTTCTTCAGCAAATATTTCCCATAACATAGGTCCACAGACTGGGAGACTGTAATACAGTTGTCATAAAACCAAAGTAGCATTTAAAATGGACTGGGACTCCTGTATTCACTTCATGTTCAATACTTCTCACATAAGCTTTGTGCACTGTATGTAACTTGAAGGAAAAAAAAACCCTCCATGTTTATTTCCTGTGTTAGCATTTTTACTACTTCTTTCAAATATTAGACGACCTAGAAAGCAACCTAGAAAGCATCAAAACCAAGAACAACACTGGTTAAAAAGAGAATCACCATGAGGTGCCACACAATTAGTTAACAAATGCTCAAAGGGATAGACTTATGAAGGGCTCCACAGAAGCAGAATCAAAACAGAATCAAATGTTATCTGTAGCCCCTTTCCTTTTCCGTGGGGGGGGGGGGGGGGGGGGGTGGGGAGAAAGAGAGAAATCGCATTTGTAAGGCACTCCCAAACTTACGGTTTTGGTTTGGTTTTTTTTTTTCCATTTTGTCTGCTGTCCTTATTCAGAGTGCCTGCCAATTATTTTTTACTAAATGGCTCTCCCTTCTTCATTTAAATCCGTTCAAAAACTGCACCTGTTTCATGAGACTTATGTGTGCTTCTGACAGCTAGTATTTGAAAAAACACAAGTCAAAGTACTTAAAAATCCTTCATTAAACTGGAATCAAGACAGTGCTAACATTATCTCATACAAGACATCAGCAAAGCACATGGGGGTACCCCCAGGAGACAGGAGATAGATGAATGGTGCACAGCCTGGGAAGGATACCACATGTAGACAGGAGCAGAGAGGTGCACCAGATAAATGAGAAGTTTCCAGACCCTGTGTAGTCCTAAGGCCAGGCCAGTGCATACCCCAGGGCAGTGAATGACATCTCTCCACCTGTATTTGGGAAGGGTGCACAAGATGGCCACTAACTGCCACCTGAGACACTGGGTCATAATGCAGATGCTGCACAAGGCTGCAGAAGCAGGGCAGGGGCAGAGGCAGGTAAGGGGCACTGGCCTGACCTGCAGCCCAGACAAGGGCAAGTACCAGCAGTATGCCTGGTGGCTCCTCAGCAGCACCAGTAACAGCTGGGCAGCCTACTGCTTTGTGTCTTCTCTTTGAATCTTTCTGGTTTCTCAAAGACTTCCCCACATGTAACATCTCTCTAATGTTCAGTTAAAGGTGACCAGTTATGTAGCATTTATGTAGCTCTACTCCAAGAAATTTAGTATCTTTGAAGCTCAGTCCCACGTCAATAAGTGTGGTTGAAATGCAGCAATGCAATCAGTGCGTGCCCTGGAGACACCAGTGTGGCCATAGCTACCTCATTTCTCTAGAAAACCAGGAAAAAAAAAACAGCCAACCAACAACAACAACAACAACAACAAAAACCTAAAAAAACTCTAAAAACCCTAAAAAAACTAAAAAAAAAAACCCCTAAAACTAAAAAAACCTAAAAAAAAACCCCTAAAAACAAAAAAACCTAAAAACTTTTAAAAAACTAAAAAAACTAAAAAAAAAAAAAACCTAAAAAAATAAACACACAAAAAACCTAAAAAAACCTAAAAAAACAAATCACCAAACCAACACTGCAACAATGCCACAAAAGATCAAGCTTCAGAAAGCTGCAGTATTCAAAGCCAGAGTTTGTTTTAAAGAGCAAAACATAACAGTCCAGTTAAGAATTAAATCTGTTATCAGTGCTTCTATGCGGCACAGGGGAGGAACCAGATTTTTCCTTAAAAAACCGGACTAGACTCTTTTATATTCATTTGCTAATATGTAACTTAAAGCATTTTATACAGCACTTTTGTTGTTTCATTTTATATATCAGTTCTTCCAGATTATCCAGATAAGAGACAATTGAAAAAGGGCGGGTGTCTTGTTAGAAAGCATCACAAGTAAGGGGAAAGATAACATCCAATTTGTCTCTAAAATACGGAGAAAACATCACAAGTCTGTGTGTTGTATATGCAGAGGTACTCTGCCTGGGACTCTTAAAATAGAATTTGTGGAGGAAGAGACTGAAGTTTTTGAGCTCTTTGAAGTAGGTTCCTCCAATACTGTCATCCCCATATTTCCAATTACTTTTTTTTACTAGCCTCACATGATCTGCAAAACCAGAATCAAGAATCCTGCACTTTGCATGCATTAAGAAATTACTGTTACTCGAACAGATTAACAGCTGTAGGACTGTCTTCTGTGGAAGTCAGCACTGTTGACTCCCAAACCCACAGGTGCATGGTGGATGTGGCTAGCTGCTGCTCCAAATCCAGGGACTGTGATGTGACCCTGAATGTCAGAGGTTCATGTTAACTTCTGCATTATTTCAAATGAATAATGACCCCTTAAATAGGGTCCAAGTACCTCTGAGTATGGTCTGTACCACAGCTCATACAAACTAACTTCTAAAATACTGCTATCAAGCTAATAGATACAGTTCAGAGGATTTATAACATTGAAGACATTTTCACATTATTTTCAATTGCCTTATTTAAATTGTCACTTCTCTAAAGCAATACCTCCTACCCTTTAGTAATATTTGTTAATTCTGCATTAAAATGCACCCCTTTTTCACTAGTAAAGTAACTACTACAACACTGTATCATAATTTAAGTGTGGGGTTAATTGCAGACAGTTGACATGTTCTATATGCTTTACACATTTTGGAGAATGCAAGTTAAACAATGTTTGAGCAGTCTAAATTTAAAGATTATTTTCACTAACCTAAACTACCTTGGAACGTGAAAGACAAGTTAACCAAACTAAGAGAAACAAGAACAACCATCTACCATGACCAGCACTATCTAACTGTGCCTAATAACTGCCAAAAGTCAAAATTTTCTTCATCCACCACTCATGACAAGGGTAAGAAACACCACTGTTTCTGCCTCTATTGCATACACTCTCTATTTCCTACTTTATTTTTACTCCTTCAATCTGTCCATCTTTCTCACTCTTCACATTCCCTCTGATCTCTGCTTCTCCTATCTCTTTCCAAGCCCAGCTGCAGCACAGGTGCACAGAGGCAGCTCAGCCCTTGCACCAGCCAGCCACCCAGCTAGCTGTGTCTTCACCTCTGCAAAACCAACCCAGGATCGCCCATGCCACCACAGGCAAAACTCATTCTCATTCTGCTTTTGAAGTACACACAAATAATTTTCAGTCCAAAACTCAGCCTTTCTTTTCACCCTCAGAAAATAATTCTTTCTAAACTTTTAAATTAGTTTCTCAGATGAATTTGCCATCTGAGAGTGATTTTTAATTTTTTTCTGCAATATTTTTTAGTATATGGATTTCTGGAGAGAGAATTATCTTCAGATACCTGCAGTTTTTAGTCCCCAGCTATTAGCTCCGTGGTGACTAGTTCAGTCATTTTGCAGTCTTTTCTCTGATTATATTAAGCATAGACAGATATGCTACTGACACCCACGTGCACAAATGTAAAGGAATGCTAGCAATCTGGAATTAAACCAGTTTTCTTTTTTACAAGGTAGATGATATAACCAGTGTTAATGCAGCTTGTAAGTGCCTGATCTTTTTTATTATTATTATTTTACATCTTTTTATTTTCAAAATGCCTGTTGTTGTGAAAACTTGACTGTGGATGTAAACTCTTACTAAATGTTTGAAAAGCTAAACAAGGTAGAAAAAAAAGAAAAAAGGCAAATATTTCTTCCTACCTTTAATCTCTACTTGACTTTGAAATTATACGAATATATTTGGTGTATGTTTGGGCAGTTTTGAAAAAGAATATTTAGACGGCAATATGACTCAAAATTTTTAGCAACCTTTAAAACACTGCTCTCATAAATACCTGTAAAACCAGCCCCATTTAAATCCTGAAAACATTCCTTAGTGCAAGCTGCCTAAATAACACTTTCAGGGAAGTATATATGAAGTTCTAGATTTCCATCTGCAATAACGCAAGAGACATCATAATCATAATCCAAAGAATCCTTACTAGGAATTTATTTATTATTATTTATAATACATTTTAAAGATGTGGACACTGTAGCAGTTACAGCCATAACTGAGATATTTTTATTATAATCTAGCAAAATCAAGACTGTAACAGTGATTAATTTTTTTTAATAACCTCAGTGCTTCAAGACTTCTGATCCTAACGGGCCAATCATGCATCACTGTTTGTTCCAAAAGAACTATTAGTTTCTGTGCTCTGTTAGTGTAATTGCAGTCTAATGGTTTATACTATCATAATAGCATTAAATATTTTACCAAATGGAGTACAGTATCCAAAAAGCAATTTAAATTGTTCCAGGCTTTAAGACTGTACATTCAAAGATGAAAAAACACTGTTCCTTTTCCTCTGAATTGAGAGTAACAAAGCTATCAAAATTAGTTTCTTGTTTGTCTTAATAAATCGGGTAAAATGTAATAATAGAAGCAGAAATTAAATATTGCAGCATAAAAGGACCTAGTAAAATAGAAACATTTTCTGATGTTTTGATGCTGTGATTTAGCAGGCTGGATTGATTCAAATTGTCAGATTATCAAAGGATATAGAGTGATTCTAATCAGAATATATTTTTTAATAATTCTGTAATTTCTGATTAGTTACTTAAATAAAAGTTAAAATTAAAAAAACCACAGCATGCAAGTGTAGCATATCATAAAGAATTATCTAAGTAAGCAGCTCTGTGTTTGTGATAACCATCAGCAAAGTTGCTGGGAGACCAGCAAGCCACAGCAGTGCATCCTTCCAAGAAGGCACTGGCCAGCTCGGGCAGACTTTGCGGTGATCACGAACAACAAGTAAGCTGCTGAGGACCTTGATGTGTTACTTACAAAAATAACCCGATGAACTGAGTCAGACTACTTACATAGGGAAGCCCCATTAATCCAAGTAACGATTCATTAAATCTTGCCATTACCACACAGTAGCCCAAACTGCACCCTGTAAACGCATGCTGCCTGACTCCCTTGCACCGAAACTTCTGTAGCTCCAGAAGGGGCTCTAAAGTTATCACTAAAGGTGCTCAAAGATCCTAAATCTGCCTAAAGAGCCCCTGAAATGTATTTTTTAAAATCCACTTTATCTAAAACTAACTTATGCTTCATTGTATTCACCATTTTTGATACAACATTACTATTTTTCTAATTTCTAGCTGAAGCATTAATTTGCAGTTTTTCAAAAACAGTTTTGTTGGAAAATAAACCTCTTTTCCTAAATATCAACACTTTTTGTTCAGAAAGGGTCTTCTCAATTTTAACTAGTACATTTTTTTTCCCCTAAAAAAATTTGTTTTATTAGTATCATTTTTATACAACATTGATCTGCTAAAAAGAAAAAAAAAATACAGAGGAAAAAAATAAATATGCTTGTAATATTCACAGAGTATTTTGCATAGGTCATAAGTCCATGATTTAAAGACTGCCAAGACATACTTCTTACCTAGACAATATTTTTTTTCTTTTAAAATAGAATAAAACAAAGCTTGTTTTTTCAATCTCACAAAAACAATTTAAATAATTCAAATGTACAATATATAAAATAATTAAGTTATGTAGCATTCAATAATCTTAGAGCATGCTCAAAGGTGACTATAACAAGAACTCTTTATTGCCCAGACAGCAAGTGAGAAGCTGTAAAGATGGCACTTTCTAATATTGAACAGGTCAATAACCAAGCCCTGCTCAGGCATACAAACATCTCTCCAGCAGCAAACAATCCTACACAGTTAAATATCACTATTACATTTTTCAAAAAGTGTTACTTTAAAACAAACTTCTCCCACAAAATACCAGTTTTGTAAAGAACATAGAAAATGTACTTGGGGCTTTTTGTTCCCATTTGGATTGGGAAATATTTCTAAAAACACAGATAAAAACAACAGGGTAGAAAGTATGTTTTCTAGAGATCTTTGAAAGAATTTATTCATGCAGTACACAGACCTAAACCATTACTCTTAGATAATTACCGTACATACTATTCTAATTTCATGGAGAAGTTTAATTTTAATTTACAGTTTAATTGTCCTACTTAAGGTAAACCTGTCACCTGTGTCACTTTGTGGCTCATAACTGTAATCCTCATTTAATTATTTACTTCAAGGGAGCATTTTAATTATGGATGCTGATGTCTAAAGTAACTTATACTTGTAGGAAGTGAAAATTTACACAGTAGAACGCTCACCTAAATTTCCACTAGCCATAACTCTCTGTGCAGGTGTCCCAGATGCAGAGACTACTTTTAAGACTGCAGAGCAGTGTTATTTACCCTGTCTGGAGGGGGACTACATCTGGGGTGCCTGAAGATAAGCAAGACCACCAGTGTACACCTGGATTGGATTAACATTAACAATAACTGTGGGGCTCCTAGCTGAAATATAAGTAAGATAATAACTTCTCACTTCTACTTTGACCCTGCAAATAATCCTTGCACACAGGAGCAGATACAGAACATGGGCTCCAGAGCAAGGCCAACATTGTACCTCATATCTCTGTGGTGGTCAGTAATGGAGGTCCGAGGAACCAGAGAAAGGCACAAAGCACAAGCCTTCCTCTGTTTTATTCCTCCAAATTGAGCAATCCGTGATTTATGGCTTTCCTAAGATGAGGGCTGCATGTCAGCTGTCATTTTTAATAGCCATCAGTTGACCAATCTTCCATGAACTAATCTAATCTAATGTCTTTGCAATCTGTTTATATCCCAAGTATTACACAGCAGCGAGCTCCACCATTTAAGTTATTGTATTTAAAAAACACCTAAAACATTAAAATATAATGCTTTGTGTTTGCTTTAAATTTGTGCATTTGTCTGCTATCAATAGGCTATCTTTCTAGTAATTTTAACTTCCAAAGTAGACATTTCATCACCACATGAGTGGCACTACAACTTCCCTACACTGCACCAAACAATATTTTTCATTGTCTGGAGTCCTGATCAGCAACTTTAAAAAGCAGAAAATATTTTCTTTTTTAACATACTTGGCACAATAGGAGCCGTTTCTACAGACATGCCTAGCCAGAAGGGAGGGTAACGGATGCCCTGTTCCCAGGCTAGCTAATGGGTAGGTAGGGCTTTCTGCCTGGGGCAGATGAGGCCAAGGAGCTGCCCAGCCTCCTGTTCAAAATACAGAAAAGTATGTACCAGAAAGAATGAAAACCAGGAGCCCCAGAGCCTGCAGAAATCCTCTTTTCAGCATTAAAACATGTCCAGTATTTGATATCCCCCTGATTTACTGTTCAATACTCTTCACTTGCACACTTTGCTTAATGCCCAGAGAGGGAAGCAGCCCTGCAAGAAGTCAGGAGTGTTTCAAATTGGGAAATTTGGAATCTTCCCCAAGCTCTCTTGGAGAAACTGCTTCTCCAAACTCCCTCCTATGCAGGAGGAGACACCCGAGTGCTGCCTTCCCACCAGCAGATTTCTGACGGACACAGCTCTCCAGCACATTGGGCAGTGCAGGATGGGGGACGCTGGGCACAGGGGAACAACAGGCCACCTACTTCCAAGGTAAGCACCTCTCACACTCATCACTTCATTATTAATGACTACCAGGTTTTCATAAGATGCTTATCAATTTTAATAAACATATACAGTTAATGAAGTTGGTTGTTTGGCTTTGGTTTTTTTGGTTTTAAATTAGGATAAATTCCAAAGAGCTGCAGATGTATTTCAGGAGCTGTGTCATCACATACAATTTTTATCATCTAGATTACTTTATGAAATAACCCAGCAAAAACTTCCTTTTTCCTCTTTCCTCTTCCTAAAAAGAGTGGCCATGGTAGCCTTTAACCTACAATTCATCTGCTACCTCTCACAGTATCCTGAGCATCGCCATGGCCCCTAATAACAGGGTATTCATCACCTTCCAACACTGAACATAGCACATTTCCCATCTGAAACTGCTTACCTCATCAGTCACTAAGAGACCAGTTTGGAAGTCATTAAAAATAATGAGAACTCTGGCACTTCTCCCAGCAATAATGGCATTGGATTCTCTGTTACTTTTGTACTTTAAGACATTTGTATATATCCACAAATCATTTAGCTCTTATCTTTGTACTAGCTTTAATGAAACTAATGGCTGCTGAAACTATGGGATTTTTATTCTACTTTTTATTTAAATAAGGTTCTGCCCACTCCATCATAAAATGACACAAACACTTACACAGCATATTGCATCACAAAAGCCCCAAAGCGTTTACCAGGATCACCATATTCATCACTAAAATGCAAGCACTTCTCAGTCAATAAACACTTCAACTCACAAAGTCATAAGAGTTTTCAGAAGGAAAACTGAATAGCAACAAATCCAATTTGTCCAAAACAAATTTAGAAACAGTACAGTGGATAGAGTCTCCCAGGGTCCATCTCCATCATCTCCATCTGTACCTACTGTAGCATTTTTCTTCCCAGCACCAAGCAAAAAGACTAACTCCATATTAACTCACTGAGTAACATAGCTCCTGCAGGGTCCTTATTTTATGAGCTTTCACAAGATAATGAGCCCTCAGTAATATGCTGCAGGCCATCACAAAACGCAGCTTTAAAGAGTTTCATTAATCCCTTTTCAAAAGGCAAAACACTGAATTTTAGGAAATGCTTATTAAAACTTTAAAACCCTCACACTTAATTTTCAATGTCTAGTTTAGGACTAATGCAAAACTGCCCACTGTTAAACTTTTCCTGATGAAGACATATATGTCTTGCATGCTTTGATATAAGTAACAGTAATATAAATCTGAAAAAAAAAAAAACCACAAACACCACATTCTTTAGACATATGTGTTTAATTACTCTAGACATATAGTTGAACTGTACATTAGAAACAGACCTGCTCATGTGGACAGACTCAAAAGTCATAGGTCTGGAAGTTCTGCACAGCAAGGGTGGTATTTCAGGCTCCTAGAAATTAATCATATTATATAATGTGATAAATACATTTTTACATCATCTACTCACAGATGAAACATCTCTAAGATGTAAAGGACTTGCACTCCAGGAATCATGGAAGTGCATCCGCACTGTGAAGAGTCCAGAACCTTGTCAAAATTAGTAGGGCTCAGTATGACTAAACACTGATAAACCTCAGTGGGAGCATAAAAGTAAAAGGCAGATACAAGTCAAATGGTAATTCAACCAATAATAAAACTACAAGTATCAGTTTTAATTTTAAAAGTTCCCTGAATGCTTCAATAAGGTGAATTTTAAAGGTGTTTTGATATCATTATCAGCATATGTGAAAATCTGAAGAGGAATATTACAGTTGCAAAAAAATTAAAATCTTGCAAAAATGAATCCAAAAGCTTATTTTTTAGGGGAATGAACCACTCGGCTATTAAAAATATATATTTTTAAGGCTGTTAAATGTTTAATACCTTTTAAAGTATTTTCTTTGCATTTATTATTAAGTGGTGGATAAGGTCTGGTTTAGGAACGCGTGTTGGTTAATGTTCCCATTAGTTGGTGTAGCACTTTTTATCTCAAAATCTTTAGGCCAGGTTACAAATGGTTTATAAAGCGACAAAAAAAAAAAAAAAAAAAAAAAAAAAAAAAAAAAAAAAAAAAAAAAACAAAAAAAAAATCACAAAGCCATCCCTGGCAGTGAATAGAGTATCAAGAATTTGTCTTCTCTCATCTATTAGATCAAAGAATTAAATGACAGCAAACTAACTTCATTATTAACCTTTAAAATATAACACCCACCACCTACTGGTGCAAACTACACAATTTAAGCAATAGATACAAATGTTCAGACATCATGAGTGGTCTCACCACTTGAGGACACAAGAACACCCTTACACAGTTCAAATAAGAAGTGAAGAACAGTGTAAAAATTGATTTGAGGATAATATAGAACAGAGAGGACAAATAAAGCTGTGGCAATTTCAGTTTATTAAAACAGAATTATGTTGTTAGAACATTTGGGGAAACTTTATGTTCTATTTTCTCTTTCAGTAAATGATGAAATAATAGTTTTAAGATACCTAAAGCTTGCCTGTGGCTCACTATCCAATTAATTGGTATGAGTAAATTGGCTAAATCAAGCCAAATGACAGCTAGTTGCTCCACAAAGGGTAGAAGTATATCAGAATAAGAGGCTTTCAGATAATTAAATCAGTGCAGAGGTCTTTCCTTTTGAACCTCAGAAACACATTAAAAGACATCTATATTTTCACCTTCAAAAGAAATGACAACAAGTAATTCACATTCAGAAACTCATTGAGAAGATTACAGGTGTTGCAGTAGCAGTGGAGTGTTCCATTGCAAGAGCAAGACAGCATTTTTTCATATAGATCCTCTTCTGTGAAGTGGATAAAATAAACTCTCTCATACCTATTACCTCACACACACCTCTCCTAATCCCCAAGGAAAGACAAGACACCTTGATGCCTGCTTCCCCCCCATCTCTTCTTACCACTGCACCTGCTGCACCAATCTGACGCACCCCGTCTTCCAAAGCACTTCCTTTTACACTGAGACAGGAATGACACATAGGAGAGCTCAGGGAAGCTCTCTTACAAAATTACATGGGATAACTACTTTTAAGGTCTTGTAAGAATCCGGCCTTGCCTTTGTGAAAATATAGGATAGCACAGAGCGTGATACAGGACTGTTTAAGAGTTAAGCCAGGGAGAAGTGAATCAGGATTCATTACTTTGAGGGTGGGGTTGGAAACTTAGTGCCAGGTAATACAGGAAGAAATTATAAACAAACTCCCCGCTGGTTTGATGTAAGCATCAGGGGGTTTTGCTGCTTTACAGGAATCAAAATAAGAATTCTGCCCAAGACACTGCCTGTGTCAAATAGTCCGTGTCACCGAGCACAGGACATTTGCTGACAGCTTTCATCAAGCTGATCCTGAACTGTGGCAGCCGAGAAAGTACAGCTAATGCTCAGTATTGACGCAAGGGCAAGGTTCGTGGAGAAGGCTAATGTGTCCCCAAAATGCATGGATGCAAAGGCTATCCTGGAAACAGAAAAAATAAGAAAATTACCTTAAGAACATATAAGATTATCATGATCAAATTCGTATTCACACCTACATTAACAAAAAGACAAAAATTAATACTTAAAACAGATCCCTCAGGTCTCCTGTCAAATCCTTTGAAACACTTCATGTATACAAATTAATTTTCTAATAACCACGCAATTCTAAAAACACAGATGCTCAAGCACAATGATGTTGTTATTATTTCTATTTCCCAAAGCCACTCATTGCATGTCCAAAGAAGGGCAACAAAGCTGGTGAAGGGTCTAGAGAACAAGTCCTGTGAGGAACAGCTGAGGGAACTGGCATTGTTTAGCCTGAAGAAAAAGAAGGCTTGGGGAGACCATATTGCTCTCTACAGCTACCTGAAAGTAACTTGTAGCAAGGTGGGTACCAGTCTCTTCCCTCAAGTAACAAGTTATAGCACAAGAGAAAATGGCCTCAAATTGCACCAGGGAAGGTTTTGATTGGACATTAGGAAAGAATCCCTCACCAAAAGGGTTATTAAGCAGTGGAACAGACTTCCCAGGGAGGTGGTGAGGCCATCATCCTGAAGGGATTTAAAAGACATCTAGATGTGGTGCTGAGGGATGTGGTTTAGTGATAGACTTGGCAGTACTGGATTAATGGTTGGACTCTATCTTAGAATCTTCTAGGTTGCAAAACACCTTTATGATTCACTCAGGCCAAGCAACCTTCCCAAAATATTGCACACCAGTAGAAAAGCCAAGCCTTTGATTTTCACATCCAAATGTTAGTTAAGAAAGTGCTCAACCCTGAAGACATTTTCAGACAATTACTTCAGAGGCTTTGCACAATTTAATAAAAAGTTTTAAACTCTGATTGTGTGATTCAACACCGTATTCTCTTGCAGGTGTCATTTATCACACTGCTACTATGTCATGTAATCAGGCTGACAAAACTGGTACCTAGGAGTGGAGAAACGAAAACGATAGTGTTCTGCAGGAAGACAGGTCTATCTAACATCCTACAATGCTAAAAATACCCCTGGGACTTGTTCTGATATCTTGTAATTATGCACTTTGTTCATATCCTGATTTATGGTGCATGTCTCCCAGCTCAAAGTATGCACTCTGCTTCATATCTTGCCCTATTTATGTGTATAATACTTGAGTCCATAATGTCGTAAGAGGGAGGACAGGTTCATTGCACATGTTACTATTGATTCCATATGAGCATGGGGCATAATCTAATGATCCTTTTCAGCTAAGGATAAATATGCACAATTTGCCTTAAACAGAGTTAGTGTCAGATCATTTCAACTGCTGCCTCTGAGAAATGTGCCTGTGGTACTAAAGATCTCTGCTGTCCAAGCCTCCTTCTTAAGGTTGCAGAGCATGGCAGAGGAGACAAAGACAAGCAAGTTGGAAAAGGGACAAGAAATGTTACCACCCATGTATCAGGAAATATCATTTCTTCAGACCAAACTTGTGAATTCACGTCCTACTTCACACACACAACCCCACCATCTCCACATTACTCTGCTTTCTCACTGGGAAGCTATAGTAATTATCAAAGATAAGAGAATCCACCTTGTCCAAGCAAGCACTAGCAAAGGGCAAGGTGGTTGATAGCAAAATAGGTACATATTTTAATTGGGAAGACTACTGAAAGCATCTTAACTAATAAGTGTATACAGCTTCTTTTCAATTACCACTTCAAAAGCAGATAGGATGACCTGGCTTAGACCAAGAGACCTGATCTCCATTCCCAAGTGGGCTCTGCAGTCGTGGGTATGTGGCTGAAACCCTCTCTTTGTCTGGAGATGGAAAGCAAAAGATTGACCAAACATGCATTTGTTAGTGGATAGGTGGTGCTTTTTTAAAAATTTTCCACCAGTTTCCAAACAAAACAGTGTTTCTCTCTACCTATTAAATTCTAATCATTAATTATGTTAATAATATTAATGTTAATAATATTAATGTTAATAATATTAAATGTGGTAATTGCAAAAGGGTGGCCTTAGCTGCTGCCTGTACAAGGAAGAGCTGGAATTTGCATGTGTTAATAAGAGATGCAAAGACTATACTGGATAGAAGGGTTTTTAAACAATTTTGGCTGTGATGATGCCAAATACTGGTATCATTAAACAATGAAACATTGGACTTTTTTTTTTTTATGTATCTTCAATACATTTTATGTTTTGTACATATTTACTCACACACTTAGAACACAAGAAAAAGTTACTGTGGGGTTTTTAAAATACCTTTGAACAGGAATGTATTAAGGTAAGGTCCAGTTTATCCATTAAATAAATCCATGTTATGACTGACTACCATACTGCTTTTCCAAAAGCAATTTAGCATGTAGGCTGAATCCAAGCTTTATTTCTTTGTACAGCATCGCTTCAGGTTTCTGTTCTCCAGCTCTACCATCTCTGTACTAATTTTCTTATCATTTAGATACAAAATTAAAAATGTATTAATAAAAACCTGCAACACTACCAATCACTGAAACATAATTACCATTTCACAGAAAAGGCCACAATCAAAACCTGAAAAGGTACATAGAAATTTTATTTATTTATTTATTTATTTTCATTTTGCCTACAGCCATTATGCATCATTTAGACATTATATTCTTTCTCATGGTGGTTCCACTGAAGGTTTCTGCATTATGACAGAACTACTTTTTTTCTATTCAAATACAAGTAAGTTTTTCTTCTTTATTCTGTATATGAAGTGAGATGTGGCTCAAATGAATATTTTACACACACACACACAGAATCCACAAAATTGATGTAAAAGCAGCAACATAGGGAAGAATATACAGAGTTCTTATGCTTTTTCAGCAAAGTTCACATAGATATGCAGCCAATTTTATTAATAACCTAACCAAATAAAACCAAGTGACACTTGTATTTAATAACCTCTTTTGGGAACAATCTAATTTGCATATTTCTCACTTTTCATAATTTAAGCATTTGTGAAAAAATAAAATTGGTAAGTTTGCTTGTCCTGACCTCTTTTTATGAATAGTTCCAATCCATCTTTGCTAGCATTTGTGGGGGTATTTTTGTTTGTTTGTTTTTTTGTTAAGGGTACCTGCATTCCTCGAAAAGTAAGACCATTTTTCTTGGCACCTTGTTACCTTTTTTTTTTTAATGTTCCCTATTTTAGAGGGCTTATTTATTTAAATAGGTACGTTCTGTTACACGACCATGCACCAGATGTAGCCTAGAAATTATTTTATTCATCCAAAGTCAATCAGGTATTGTGACAGCAAGGAGCAAAACTAGACCTCATAAGACATAATCCAACGTTTTAATGATAATCAATGCCTTCCTTGCTCTATAAGTGAGCTCTTTAATTACTATTAATCTTGATGAATGGAAAGCTGAACACTGGACAGGGTGAAGGACTAGACTGTGCCTCTGCTGCCAGTGTGATGCTGAACTGAATGCAGAAAAGCAGGAGTGGGCATTTTTGGTTTTAATTATCTCAGTGTGACTAGACAATGGAAATTATGTTCTCATCAACATGCTGTTGACACAAATTTATAACTCAGGCATACAATATATTTTTTAAATAAATTAAGTTTTAAAAGACAAAAAGAGAGAACATTAAAAAACAAAAGCAGAGAAAAGGATTTAATTCTTTGCTTTTGATGCTATTGTCTTATAAGACTCTCAGCAGAAGAGGATAAATGGGCCAAAAAACAACTTGAACCACATACTTACATGGAAGCAGAGGGTTATCATAGAAATGATTGTTCATATAGATGATTTAGGTACTGCCCTTTGTCCATCTGAAAACCCACCTACGGGAAAAAAAGAGGTGGAAGTAATCTTAAGCAGCCTGAGGTTATAGTACACATATTAACAACTTAAAAATAAGTGATGAAAGCTTCTACGGCAAATTGAAAACAAAATAAGCTATCACCATGTTAAGAATCAGTATTTCTACAATCATATTTTAAAGGCAAGGTCAAAATAACAAAAGCCTTAATTCAGAAAAATAGAGAATATAGCATTACTGCTTTCTAGGCATCTAGATCTGCTGAGCTATTTAACGTCCCAAAGTACTAGAGCCTAATACAGAAACCCTACAGATGAAAGGGAAGATGGACATAAGAGAGACATTTAGCCTCAACAGCCCAGAACTGTCAGGATTCTACCATTTTTAGTTTGCAAGATACAGGGCACATTTAGCATCTGAAAAGTCTGGATTTTGTAATAAGCACCAGACTCAAACTTAATGTACAGAGGATATAGTCTCTTCGTAATGCATTCAATAACATGGTACTCGATCAAATAAGAAGAGCCATTTAGACTTTACATATTGAGCAATAGCTGATCTACAAAACATCAGCATATAGAAAAAGCTAAAGAACAAATTACAAAAGGATATCCAGTCCTTCAGATAAGACTTAAAAGCAATATATAATATATCCTGGATTAATAACATATTAATAGCTATGCCAAACTCATACTCTTCCCATTTCAATAGCCTAAGCCAAATAGGGAATGCAACCCTATCTTTTCAGTAATTCTACTTTTTAACAGTTACATTGAATCAGGTCAAGCAGAACCCAAGATACTTTATTTCAAGGCTATTTCAATGGTTAGAGCAGCAATTTGAATAGAAAGCGAGAGCGGTGCTGTTCTCTGTATTTTAATAGTTTAAATAAATGAAACTTATTGAAACTGGTTTCCAGAAACGAACTTGAATCATGCACAAATGTGCTGCTTCAATAAAGAATAAGATCAGCAGTGCAGAAATGAATTACATTAAAAAGCAAAAATATGCCAAATCAGACAAAGATTTAAAACTCCAATCCATCACAGGTGATTCTCCAGTAGCACGTGTTTCGACCCAGAGTACATCTATTGCACACAGAAAGTAAGAAATGAAAAGAAATGCTAATCCATGCAACAATGCAGCTTCATGGAAGCAGCAAAGTGACACGAGGGCTTCAGTCAGGTCCTTAAAAGGAGGCACTGGGCCAAAATGAGATACAGTAGGATGCAAAAGGACTGAGTGACTCGAACAGGGAAGGGCTCCCACCTCCCCCTCTACCCCACTGTCAGTGCTCCACAAAGCAGCTGCCTGCAGCACCATCTGAATACATGTAGGCAAACTATCTTTTAGAAATTCAGGCACTAGAGGTTCTATGGTGGTACTTCAAAGCACGATGTTTCTAAGATCATTCTCTTATTATGTTTCTTTTTATAGATACAGACCCATGAAGGAAAGACCTTGCTGACTGAAGTAGTTTCTCTGCTGAGATATGCTATTGCCATAGAGCTGGCAAAATTATGCTAAATTAAAATAGAAAGCTTAGCAGCTATCTTCACTTAAATACAAAAGCATACACATAGTCTGCTCTCAGTGAAAGAGGAAATAAACAGAAAATAAAATTGTACATAACAGCAACTTCTTCAGCTGCAATAACAGTAATGTTCATGCAGTTATTGTCTAGTGCTCCCAGGCCAACATACTAGTTCATTATTACACAGGAATAATGGAAAGAGCTGAATAAACCAAGTATCTTTCTGCCATGCTTGCATACCACTTGCTCAGAGCCAGCCTGAGGACCAGCAGTGTCTCTGGGCTGTGTCCACCAGCCAGTGCCATGCAACAGAACTGCATGGAGCTCTTTCAAAAAAAAAAAAACAACCCCAAAAACAACAACAAAATAAAAAATAAAATTAAAAA
>JANHGN010007094.1:15022-44868 GCA_024605025.1 Megaceryle maxima | reverse complement strand
CTGTACAAGTTACTTCTTTATGCACATAGTAAGACACACACACACGCTGTTGAATATCAACAGTACTAAAGAGTGGAGGTGGCCGAGGGCAGGACTGGGTGAAGAGGTCAAGGATGATAGGGGGAGGGTGCAGGACAAGGCGCAGGTCCAGGACTAAGCGTAGAGGTCCTCCCGGTCGGCAGAGTAGACCTCCCCCTCCTGGAGCAGGGCGAAGTTGAGGAAGTGAGAAGGACGATGCACCTCGTGGTAAAACTCCTTGGGGTTGGCGAGCTGCAGCTCGTACTTCATGTTGGGGTCGTGACGAACACCTGGAAGAGAAGAGTCCATCACGTGCCTGAAAGCCCCTCCTGCCTCCACCACTGAGCCAGGAGCTTCACAGAGCCCTCTAAGCTCCCAAGGCAATTTTTAATCAAACCATGAAGAGAGAGAGCGTTCTAAATCTACAGAATCATCACCCTTTGGGTTTCCTGCATTAAGAGATTTACAGAGCACTGCCCACATAGTCCTTTTCTGCTAGTCCAGTGTTTCCTCTGCCACTCTCTTCATTTCCTGACCCCTTCCTACAGGTGTCTGTGGTCCATCATAGCAGGGCCTCCTCTTATTCCTCAACAGGGCACGTTTTTTCTCTTGCATTTTCCATTTTCACCTCTTCTGCCTGACAGGGATTAATTACTCAGTGGCAATAGATCAGACACTACAGTCCAGAAAGAGGACTAATTTCTCCTTTTGATCAGATTGTTCTCTTGCCACCAAAAAAAAATAAATCATTGAGAACTGACACCTCAGTGCTGGTACCAAGGAAAGGTCAACACCACAATGCTGGTATCCCCGACAGCGGCTCCGAGGAAGGTCAAGCTTTGTAACAGGTGAGGAACACTTCCCTGAGGAGCCATTTCCTTCTCCTCCCCAAGCCCTTCACATTCCCATCCCTTTCCCAGCACAGCTCACCCATGAAGTTGTAGTTCCAGGAGCCTTGCGCCGGGACCATGAAGAAGCCAAGGAAGCGATCGGACAGCAGCATCTGCACCCGCTCGTAATGGGATGGCAGGTAGCCCTTGGGGTTGTTCCCTTTGTCCGTGTTCTGCCTGCCCCACTCATAGCCGCTGGGGGTCAGTTTGTAGGCTGTCAGTGTGCAGGAGCCTGGTGTAAAACTGAAGGAAAGGAGAGATGGGGTGAGTGAGACTCATCCGGGATGGAGGAGGGAAACCAGAAATGAGCAAATGCTCCCTTTCTGCCATTTAGTTTGAGCTCTCAGTGTGTCCCCAGGCCCCAGCAGAAGCCTCTGTGCCTCTCACCTGCAGGTGATGATGATGGTCTTCTCCCCATCCCAGGAGGGGTTGTCAGCCATGACCTTGGCATGGGTGGTGACATCCTGCGGCGAGAGCTGAGGGGACTCATTTGGTTGGGTGTGAATCCACCCCAGAGGTTCCATTTCCTGGAAAAAACAGAGTGTTTTAGAGAGACATGAAAAGATGTTTAAAACAAGACCCCTTCAAGCATGGCAAAAAGTACATGGCTTCCCTTCCACTGGATCCCAGATCAGGCTGGCCTTGGGCCACTCAAGAGTCCTCAGAGCCTTTTATGTCCCACAGCTACAACAGACCAAGGGGAGCTGCCCCACCACCTCTAGGTCCCTGTCACTGAAGACAGTGGATCTTTCACCTACACCAGGAGCAGCAGCTCAACTCACCTTGAGATATTCATGCTGCGGCAGCTGCCCTGGGAGATGCACAGTCTGGTGTGTTCCCCACTGGGGCACCATCACAATGCACCGGATCTCCTTCACTTGGGGGTTATCAGGTGGGCTCACTCCATACAGGTAACCTGCAATCTAGGAATAAAGACATCTGCTTCAGAAACCCAAGAGACCTCCCCATGACCATGTAAGCGGGTGAGCTCTGCCTTTAGCTCCTGAGAACAGTATCCAGAAGGTTCTCACTACAGGAGATCATAGTTTTGTTCAGTGCCGAGTTCCTGACAAGTCTGGGCCAAAGGAACCACCAGGACATAGTTAGAACTTCTGTGCTCAGCCATGCTGCTGGTGTCTGTTTCGACCACAAAGGGCTTCACACGGACAGCAACAAGTTCCCAGCTCTTCACCACTTGTTCCTGACTGCCCAGGGCCCCACGTGCCCCACCAGTGCGGGGCTACAGCTGTGCCAGGCTCCCAGCACACTCACCTGGGCCCGCAGATCAGAGATGCAGATAAATTTCTTCAAAACATTCTTGGGAAGAATGTACGTATAGCCAGTTTCCTTTATGTCATCTGATGAAACGTAAATGTGGTTTGTTCGCAGGTGGAGGTTGGCAGCAGAAATTGCTCTGAAGAGGAGACGATCGTTAGAGGGTGCACAGCTCCCTTCCTGAGCGCGCCCACCCTTTTCCAGGACACCACAGCCCCACCTGCCTTCCTACCTGACTCGCCACTCAGTCTTGGAGGAGAAAGTCTGGGTTTCATAGTTGCTGGTAGTAGAGGTGATGATTTCATCCCCGTGTTTGTTAACGGTGCGGGTCTGCGTGGCTGTCAGTTGTGACTGCTCCTTGGTTTGCTTCTCAATTTCTGCAATCTGCTGTCTCTGCTGGGAGGGGGCAGAGATCTCCATGCCCAGGATAATGTCTCGGATCTCTGATTGTGTCAGGGATGCAACATTCACACTGAAAGAGAAAATCCACCCAAGTCAGGCATTTCAAAATACATTCTGGACCTTTTTCACTGAGGCACAAGCTCAGAACATGCACTCGGAGCACTAAGAAAAACAAATCCACATCTTTTTAGACAAGAGGAGGGACCAAATCACATGATGCACAGATAAGAAAGGATCTGGTGCAGATGTTTTTATCTGCCATACTAGAAAGCAATTTACAGTAACAACCAGATTCCCTACAAAGCTGACAGTTCAGTGCCAAAGGCCCTTGAAAGTCTTCTGCTCTCTGCAAGGAGCCCTCTGGCCACACATTTAGAGTTGACAGAATTATTTGAACTGGACAGTGGCTTACTTGTTCTTCTTGCCGTAGTCAGCAAGGATGAGATCCTTCAGCTGCACCTCCACCTTGATCCACTCCTCATCTGTCAGGGTTGGCCAGATGTGGTGAGGTTCTGTTATGGTTGTCTTGTCTGGTTTCAGAATAACTTTGGCTCGATCATTGTTCACATGCAGTGCCCGGAGAATCAGAATCAGACGAGAGAATGCCTTGGTGAAGAAATAAAAGATGCAGTTAGTTAGAAGAAGGAACCCAAATATCCAAGGCCCTAGTAACGCTCTTCTCTACTTGGGTGGAGCATCACCACGCATGAAGTGCCAGTGGAAACAATCTGAAGGAAAATCCAGGCAGACTCAGAGCCAAGAGCTCCCAAATAACAAATCATGAGGGATCTCTGAAGCTTTGGCCCCTGTGCCATTGATCAGTGGTAAAGCAAAATGCAGCCTAGGCATGCTGTGCTTACCGTGTAGGAGGAGATGGTTTTCAGCCAGTCATCATAGAGATTGAAGAGAACCATCTGGGGTTCAGTAGCCTTCAGGATCAGATCACCAAACTTTTCCACTTTCAGACAGGCCTGGAAGGGCAGCTGCAACTCTGAGCCTTTGATCACAATATTGGGGAAATCCAGCAAGTGCACCTGAAGTTTGTCAAGAAGGGGAATTAACTCACAACTACTGCAGAACATTGGTCCAGATCAAGTCCTTCACAGGAACACAGGACTGTTCTGCAATGTCACGAAGATTTGACAATGTCCCCACAAAGCAGTATCTGCACTGTTACCTCAAGTGGGTCCAACATGCCCTTCCGTGTCACTATGATCTGTTTAGGCTGCTCCTCCACGGGAAGCGACCGAATCAAGGCAGCCACTTCTTCAGCAGTCTTCCACTTGGCCAGCTACAGAAGGAGAGCAGGGTTAGAGCAATACCCCTCTGCCAACAGCAGCGTCTCCATGTCTTTGGGAATTAGAGACTCAAACCAAATTCTAAAAATACAACTTTGAATTTATGGCTTGTTCTAGCTCAGAGGCAAGGACCAGCACTTCCTTCTGACTGGTGACAGAGGGCAGTTCCCAGTCCTGGAGTTCAGTTCCTCCTGACTGGCTCAGAAGAAACAGCTCACCACACCACCTCCCTGGCTCTGCCACCCCACAGTCTTCTCACCCACTGGATATATGGCCAAGTGCAACATGATTTGCTGTAACAGCAACTGTTTCTCAAGCCCTCCTTGAAGACACAGACTCTATGCCTCAGGGTCACTTGCAACATCACCACCTGCACTCTTCTGCTTCTCTATCCCATGCCAGCGCTTGCCTGTGGTGCCTGAGCACAAGTTACACACTGGACACCAGAGCTCCAAACTTGTTAGAGGCAGGAGGATGAAGACCCTCATGATGCCTTCTGGTCAATTGAGTGTCCCAAGCAGTCAGAGCCCACCCCCAGCCAGGATGTACCTGTCCTAGACGCTTCTGTCCTGCCCACACAGATGTATGGATGATCTTCAGGAAGAGCTGTCCAGTTCTGGGGTTGAAGATGAAAATGGCTCCATTGATGGGTTTTGTGGTCAAATTTCCTTCAAAAGTCTGAAAAAGCAAGTGAGAAAGTGAGAAGTACCAGGAGATAAACGTAGCCTATCCACACCTTGACACAACAGTCGACTCACTGTGTACTTCGACCAGAACTGGACAGGAAATGTAAGAGCTGTCCTGTGCACACCACAGGAAGACTTGGTCTGTGGTTTGGACCCAGTTTTCCATTGCACACGCCTCACAACCACCCTGAACACGATCTTTTCTGCCTGCAGATACACCTCTGGCCTCACCTTGTGAATGGTCACTCTGTACACATTGGTGTCATCCACAAACCAGATGATCTGGTTGGAGAAGAGCTCTCCATAGTTCTGGGAGGAAAGGTACGGTTCTGTGGGCTCAGACGAGTAGAGCTGCAAGCCCTTGCGGATTCGTTCTCTCAACACGTACAGCGCAGGATTTGCTTTCATAATTTTGGCCATAGCCTGCTGGATCAGAGGTTTGCTCCCAGGGAACCAGTTCCCATAAGCACTGAAGAAGAAAACAAACAGAAGATCTAGCTGTTGCCACTGGCGTTCTCAACAGTCTGAGAAATCTCCTAAAAGTGATCTGGGAGGACTGAACCATCGTTATTGAATGAGCAGACACTGGGCAACCTGAAAGAGCTGCTTAGACTCTTTATCCCATTCTCTGCATACTCCTGGCTCCTGCCTTCTCCCCTCATCCTCCTGCCCAGAACACAACCCAGTTTGGAGAGGCACCAAGACACAGCCACAAACTACCAATGACAGTTAAATACAGAAGGTGTGGATCTCACCTGTGCAAGTTATAGGCCAGATCGATGGCAATGAGCACACCAGTGGGAGATGGGTAGATACTCATGTTGTCTGTAGTGTAGTCCAGGAACTTGGCCCTCGCATAGCGCTCGATGTCATGGGAATCATAATCTCCCCAGCGCAGCTGGATATCTATCCAGTACTTCTGAGTGGTGGTGCTGTCCATCACATCTCTGAGAAGAAAGCAAGCCAGAAGAATTTAATCTTGCACAAAACCCTCCTGCTGTTGCTGCATGTCTTTGACAGAGAGTATCTGCCACCAGGCATGAACACCGGAGCCAGCTACTGTCTGCACACCACCCTGAGAAGGGACCCTACTGCTCTCTTCATACAGCAGCTGAATGCAGAAGCTGTAAGAGAAACCCTCAGGCTTCAGCTGCAGGTTTAAACAAAGCAGCACAGTTACTCCTCTACTGTGCAGTCATGAGATTTATCTCATCCCCCCCAGGGTCTGTCTGATGAGGATTCAGTGGAACTGAGCACAGCACAGGAGCAGACAATGTCCAATTCACTTCAGATCATGGCCCTAGGACAGCCAGCTTTGTGGGGTTTCTTGAAGAACCTTCAGAGCTCCTGAGCTCTGGCTCAGAAGAAAGGTCAACTGGAAGAGAGAATGGGAGCAAAGACAGTCCTCATGTTTTGCAGAAGGCAGTCCTAGGAGGTGCTGCAACCACCTACCCAGGTGAGCCCAGAGCTTTTCCAGGCATGACTGTGTCCTCAAAGAAAAACATCCCTAGGTGCCCAAAAGGCACAGGCTTTGGCTCAGGATGGCAGGCTCAGCAGCTCTGCTTTGCAGCAAGATCAAGGAGAGGGAAAAGGGAAACACGCACTTGGAATCTGCGAGCAATGATGGACGTGACACATTCCACTTATAGGAAGCAAAGAGAAGGATATCTGCACAGGAGGAATTCATCTTGTATGACTTCCGGGGATGGATCGTCTCTTTCTGCACTGTCTCAATCTCCAGAGCATCCAGCTCTTGATCAAATACCTGGGGAAAAGGCAGTCAAAGATGAGCTGCATTCAAGCCACCTAGCTAAAGAATCAAGCCTCAACACTGAGCTAAAACTGGCACCCAGGAAAATCCCATTTCCTCCCCTTCTCTGCCAAACTGCTGGAGAAAAGGGTAGCCCACTACAGTCCCTGGGACAATCTGCTGCTAGCAGGAGGCTGCTGGTATACAAGAAGCACACGCAGGCATGAACAGAGTTAATGCTGCTCACCTGACACAAATCCATCACAATGCTCTCGTGGATCTTTTGCCACAAGTGAGCTCGGAAAATCTGAATGAGAGAAATCTTCAGCGTGGGGATCTTGCCGTGCATGAAAATGCCAGTCAAATCCAGCTGCACCTGAAACCCGACATACACCTGCAAAGGAAAAACAGCTGTCAGGACACACAACAGCACAACTGATGAAGCTTAGGAAATAGAACAGCTACTGTTAAGGAGGTTTAGTTCAAGAGATGTTCTGAGGACTTAGTTCAGATCCATTAACTCCTCTCATTTCAGTGGAAGTTCCTACATGTACAAACTTCAGGTACTTACGTTGGCTCTGTTAATGGTAGGAGACCACCACAGGGTGAATCTTCTGTTTGGAATTTGGTTCAAACCAGACCTCTGGGCATTCGTCAGCTTCTTCCACTTCATGGACTCCTCAAAGCCACTGGCCTTCTCCCTAGAAAGGGCAGACAATCCATTGCGTAAGATGCCCCTCATCTCCGCTGACTGACACATGCCACATGTAACAGCAGCAGGGAACACACAGTGGAATTGGGTAAGAGTTTCACACAAACAAATTTGGATCTGTGTGATGAAGTTCAGCTACAGCCCAATCCCAGGTGCCCTCACAACTGAACTATACAGTGTGCTCAAGCAACAACTCAAAAACATCAGACTCAACAGAATCAGTGAAGCTTGTGCTGAGGACTTCTCCTGGTGCACCACTAAGCTCCAGTTTAGAAGACACAAAGTCACATCAAAGTTTTTCTCACCAGAAGAGACCCTCCCATGTGGGGAAGTAAGTGCCCTTGAAGAGAGTGTGCTCCAGAATTCCTTCCACTCCACCAAGTGCCTGGATCATATCTGTGCGGTAGTTGTTCAGGTTCCAGAGTTTCCCATCATGGCGCTGATGTGTCCACCAGAACGGGTTCTGTTTCAGGACCTGGAGACAACAGTCCAACAGTGAGCAGCTTTATACTCAGATCATTTAACCTGGCTGCACTAACTGTAAGAACCAAGATGATGATGTCAGTGAACAAGTAAAAAGCCTCATATCCTCAGTCCTGGAAGACACAGCTCATCTAAAACATGAGTTCAGTCAGTCCTACCATGCAATTCAGACTGGGTAGAAGCTAAGATGCTATTTTTATCTTTCAGGCACTGACCTTCTACAGAGTTACCATTAGAGGCTTTCAATAATAAGTTTTTTCCACCATTACTAAAACTTAAGATTTTGGAATGTTTGCTTTGGGACCTCCCCCCCACCCCCTGCCTCCAGAACTGATTTGTTAATGCTCAGTTGTGCTAAGCGTGGCATTCCCCAAGATGCTGCAATCTACTGAAATGCTTCCAAAGTGATTAGCTACAGATTTTGGAGCATCTGGTTCTCAACAACCTCTACTAGTCCCAAAACAAGGCTCTAGGTTCTTCCTGCCACAGACAGAGAAGGAAGCGTACCTGCAGTAACACAGGGTGAAAGGACATGGTCAGAACAGGCAGCGGAACCTCACACTCGGACAGAGAAATTCCCAGTTAATACCTGATACTGTTTGAAGTCAGTCCTGACTCGCCATCCTTTATCATAAGCTAGGGTGTGCCGGTCCTTCTGGAAAAGGGTGTTAATACGAGGAATTCCCCTGTCCCACGAATCCTCCAGATCCTCCAGTGTCAGACGCCTGATGAAAAAAAAAACCTCCACTTTGTTATCTCTCAGTTATACAGCAATGAGTTAATGAGTATTTGAGGTAATGAGATTACAGTCCTCCGGGCTCTGGCAGATGTTCTAAAATGCCAAGCACCCGGAGGCTCAAGCAAAATGTCTGTAGCTATCACTATGAACTCACTGATGTCAGCCAAAAGAAAAAGCCTGCCCTTGTAAATGTACAGAACTAACTGACGTCAGCTCTTCCAGGCACCACCTGCCACACCAGTCCCCTCGAACTGCACTTTCCACCTGCAGCATCCACACCTTCTCCAGAGGTTAGACAGCACTTTTGCAGGCAGCTTGCAGCACATATCACAGAGCCAGCAGTCTCCAGAACCCCAAGACAGTGCAGGACTTGCACCGCTGCCTGCCCTCACCCAGAGACACCCGCAGATCTGACACAGGGAAACGCACCTGTTCTGGGCTATAGCCTCTTGTCGCTTAAGGGCGTACTCTGCCCACACTCTCTGGGAGTCAATGAATTCACTCTCCCATGGCTGGATGTAACGGTACAAATTCGGGATGAGCTGGTCCTCCTCGTGACTCATTCCTGAGCGGAAGTGAGTGATGCCAACATCTGTCTGCTTGGACCACCTGGAGCAAAATGGTATGAGAGGGAGGTAAGAGTGACAGAACTCCAGAGGTCACACTGCCATGACCTCCTCTACAACATGGCACCGTTCGGCATTCTCAGATATTTTTATGCGAAAGAGCATCTAAAAGAACACTCCACCCATGCAGGCATTAGAGCAGCCCAGCTCACCTCAGGTCAGACTGCGGGATGAGAACGTGGCCCATGGAAAGCATGCCCAGCCCTCCCAGCTCTTTAGGGGTGTAGAACACCACTGGTGGAAAACGGCTGGGCATTTTGGAATTCAGACCAATTTTGATTCGAGTCTGGATTTTATTCTCACACTTGACCAGCAAATCAAGCAACTCCTGAGTATTTACAACAGCTTCCCGGAAATATGTCATCAAGCCAATCAGAGCTGTATTCCATTTATTGACAATCTAGAAAGGAAAGCAAAGGATCAGTTCTCTGCCCGTTCTCCAAGCATCTGCAGAAAGCTCTGTCACACATCTCACCTTAGTGAAGGTCGTGGAGCCAGATGCCATGAGGATCTGCCTCACTCTGTTATGAAATCTCTGCATAGACTCGTCATCCACACGCAGGAAGCACTGAGCTGTGCGCTCCTTGGTGACCTGCAAGAGCACAGGCCCATCAGTTCCTTCCTGGGAGCCCCCCTCTCCAATACAAACAGTAAAATGAGCTCTTTCCATCAGGTATTTATGCAACACAGGGAGAGAAGAGGCTGAGCAGATCTTCTATAGACCCTATCATCCCCAACTAAGGATTCCCCATCCCTCCCAGGATGGAAGTTTGTACAGAGCTCATTTTAACTCTACCTTCTAGTGGTCCCAGTTAGACAACAGGCAAACATGCGTGGTTAGCCTCCCCTGGCAGCTATAAGCCCCATACCTCATTCTGCAGGTTCCAGACACCGTCCTTGTGGGTGAACTCCTCATAGCTGGTACGGCACTTGGGCAAGATACGGCACTCAAACCCACACATGTTAAACAGCAAATTGGGGTTATCCTTGCTGTAAACGGACACGAAGCTGTTCTCCCACTGCACTGTGGTGACCGATCGAGGCAAACGGTTCTTGATATCCCAGAATACAGCACGACCACTGAAAAACAAGACAAGCAGAACGACAAGCTGTCTGTTACTGAAGCAAAATAGAAATTGGGCAAGTTCCCAGTGCTTTCCTAGCACTAGAGTCTCTCACACCCACTGCTCACTGTCACAATAACACCACAGACCCCTCACCACTTCTTACTCTCTTCCTGAGCCTATCAGGTTCCAATGGTGATTTATTACAACTAGCTTTCCCACCCTCCCACTCTTTTTTCTTCCAGGTCGCAGCACTTACAGGTTCACATCATGTTTCATGAGGCGCATCCGAGCATCCCGGGGCCAGCACTTCTTGTTGTTGTAGCCTACAATGTTCTCGTTGTTTGGATCTGGATGCTCTGTCAGGTAGCGTTGAATCAAGTCTCTTGCCTCATCTGCTGTAAACCTGTAAATGCACGGATGATGATCTGGAGTTACACGACCAACTTCTCAGAACACCAGTCTGCCCAGTAAGAGAAGGAGTTGCTTATGGATAGGTGTTTGCCACAGCATGCCCAAAGGCAACTATCCAATTTCTTTATCCTCCCACTGAAGGGGACTTCAGTTTCATTACCACAAAGCAGCTCATGATTGTTTGGGTCATACCCAGAAAAGGCTTATTTTACAGTGGAAAGTCTGAACTGAACTTTTTTACTTTTCTACTGATCCAGTGAAGCTACAGAAAAGTGAACTGAGCAAGGAAGAGGAGGCATGTGGACACCCAGTTGTTCTGGGAAGTCTGTCTCACTTCAAATATTTCTGAACTTTCTTAGCTAAGGGAACAAAAGCCTGGAATAGGAGCACACTAATTCCCACTTTCACAGCTTCTGCTGAAAGATGCCAGAATAAAAGTTACCTGAGGAAAGCAGGGCCCCAGAGGTCTCACCTGAAGAAGATGTGAATACGGTCAATGTATCTGCAGAAGAGGCGAATGGGATGGGCCACCTCCGTGGCAATATCTTGGAAGCTGAGGAAGTCATTTGGCATCTGGGGAGGCCCAGCCATTTCACTGGCACGGTGCAGACCCAGCACCAGCAGGTCCATCACAAGCCCATAATACTGGACAATGAAGGAAGCAAACTGCAGCCCACGAATAATCCCATAGGAGTTGGTGTGATTCATGTCCTGAGGAAACAAAGGGGAATTATGAGAACCTGGCACAATACATCAGAGACCTTCTATCTGAGCAGTTGCTCTTTAGCAGGACCTAGAAGGGTTTTCTTCCTCATCACCTCTCTCTAGCAAGCCTTGTGTCCCCTCCTCCCTCACAGGTCCAAAACCCCTCCATTTTACACTCCACATACCCCCTTTCCTGATAGCAATCATCACCTTGTAGTTGATCACCACGTTGTTCTTGGCTGTCATGTAGTCAGCAATGTTGTGATCAACAATAAGACGCAGCAGCCTGTTGAGCAGTGTCAGGTCAATCTTCTCATACATCTTCTCAAATCGAGATTCCAGCATCACATTGCATTCACCTTCACTCGTTTCCCAAACATCTTGCAGATTATTAATGCCTGAAGAGACAAACAAGCTTGTCATGTTACTTGACACATTCGAGCGTAGAAGCACCCTCCTGAGCACAAGGAAATCAACAGATTTCTTGTGATGCTGGATTTTTCAGCCTCTGGTCCTTCCATTCTATCCAGAAATTGAAACAGAAATACGTCATCAACCACAAACAGTGTGGAAGTTCTCCTCCTCCAGTAGACACACTTATATAACCTACAAAATAGTCTCTGACTGCAATGACTATGGACTTTAGGTTGCACATACAAAAACTCAGCTCCCTAAGGGAATTGCAGGAAGCAAGCGCTTGGGGCCCCCAGCAGTAATGCTCATTTTTGCATGGGATACAAAACCCCACTAACCTTGGCACCACTTGTACACCAACAGTGGAGGAGGTTCAGTGTCAGCTGGTTTGATCCATGGAGGGAAGAGTCGTCGCTTATCGGCCTCATACCACAAGTACTGATCCAGATAAGCATCTGTGATTTTCTCCAAGGGTTCAACGTCATAAACAGGAACTAAGTGGCTGTAGAGATCCATGAACTCAATACCCACCTGAAAAAAGAAGAGGCAAAACTGAGGCTTATAGCTGAAAGAGAACACAAAAGTCTGAGCCATTTAGTTCCTGAACGCAGTGTAACTTTTAGTATGGTCTGGCTTTCACCAGGACACTTACCTCCTTGAAGGCTCTCTGAGTTAAAAGGTGTCGTTTGATTCTGGACAGAGCTTCATGAGGATTATCATAAGCCTGCTCAATCAATCCCAACTCCTCTCTCTGTGACTGATTCAGGCGAGATTTCACACTGAAAGCAAGAAAGATCAGCTCACACACCTAAGCAGGAACAAACTGATGGCCACTGCATTAAATGGATGAAAGACACCATTTAACCAAATCAAGACCTGCAACTCTTCACAATCCACATTCCCCAAGCTCAGAAGCACAGCATCATTTTTGCCTCAAGTGGCAGAGACCATGAAGAACCCCCAGTCAATCCTGACAGTACCACAACCTACAGCCTTTACAATTTTACAGCATATTCAATTTCCGGAATAACAGAAAAACTTCAGAAGCCTTTGCCAGTGCAGACGTTTGCCCCTGCAAAATACAATCATCACTTCCCACTGCTTACCTGTAAGCTTCCTTCAGCCTTTCCAGGGCTAATATGAGCAATTTGGTGTCGTGCTTGTAGGACAGCGGTGGGAAGGGAATAGGCGAGAACCTTCTGCTTTCCAGCCAGTGCACTGTGGTTGTGTACACAGCAACAGCCTCTTCTGCAGTGATGTACGGCCCATCCTGCGGAACCACACCGCCAGCATTAGTCAGGGAAAGCTTTGCTAAGAAAATAGCATCAATCTGGGCAACCTCAGGCAGTACAAAAGTACCTTCAAGTAATTATGCTGCCGTTCCTGCTCAGCTTTTAAGTAGAGCCTGGTCAGCCGGCCCAGATTCTTCTTACAGACAGTTTTGTCTACAGTGGCACCGCGACGGATCCGCTCCCTGTTGTAGTGAGCTGTGTTTGTCCACCAGTCAGCTTTTGCCTTCACATACCTCAGGATCATGTTTTCAATAGGCGTTGGCAGCCCTGGCACCTGGGGAAGGACAGTAACTTGAGGAGAGCAGGAGTGGGAACCTTCACCAGAGCAGTTCAACCTGGGAGCTGCTGAAATCGAACCAAAAAGGCCAAGCGAGAGATTTACCTTCCAGGGGATATTGGCCTTCCAGCACCGCCAAGCCTCACTCAGATGCTGCAGGATGGTTCTAGCTTTGTTCTGTTTGATTCCTTCTGGCATCATGTCCAAAATGTCGTGCATAACGGCTGCCCTCAGCTCCAGGTCAAAGTGAGACTCCACACGCTGCTTTGTTACAGTCTTTGCTACACCCTTTGAGTGACGGCCTGAAAAAAGCAACGTACTTCAGCAGTTCTGGCATTATTAGGCAGTGCTTCTCTCCTTCCTAACGTGGGAGTGCACAGAGGTGCAGGATGTCTGAAGGAATTACACCGCCACAACATCACTGATGAGTCTGGAGCAGATTAGGAGGATACGGACCCCACAGTGCTATGGAGCAGGGAATCCCACTTCTATTTGGAGCCTATTCTGTGGGCACTGGTCTCTTAAGAGCTCTAAAGTCAATAGCTCTTGGGATTGCCATGGAGCACGGATACAGACTACCACTTGGAACAGAAAGCACTGGCAAGTAAAAGTATTAATCTTTACCACACAATCCTCCCACATCCAAGATTTACACTGTGTGCTGACCTTCAAACTGCCTGGCCAGCAGATTCCCCAGCCAGCGTTCCAGCAGCGGTGTGATGCCCCTCATGAAGAACAGCCATACTCTCCAGCCTGGAGCCCAGAATCCACAGCCAGGGCCTTTGCCCACAGGACCCTAGAACAACAGAGACATGGTAACAGCGGGTCACTTACTGACACTCCAGAATCACTCCCTTGTTGCCCCATTTACATGTATGGCCATCACGTGGAAAGATGGAACTTACTGTGTTAAACCTGTAGTAGATGAGATGTTTCAGGTCCTTGCACATACGGATCTGCCTCATCAGTTTGTACTTGTATCGGTACATCCCCGTCAGCTGACCCACATGGGCGAAGATGTACTGCAAGCCGTCTGCCAGCTGGAACAGAGGCAGCACAGGCAGGGATAACAAAACCCATCACACACACACTGCCTCAAGGAGACAGGTTTTATTTTACTGCCAGGAGCAGAGTGTGTTAGGCCAGACAACGCTCCTTACACTGACTCATACAATGATCAATTCTTATCAACTAGGGTAAAAGCAGAATTTCATGCCTTGTTGCACACTTTTATTGTTCCCCCTTTTCTCTGTAACACTGCAACATTCTGGCATTTTGTGCATCCTATATAAGTCTGCCCAGATATTTGATAACTCTTCTGAGCTTCCCTTCCACACCTGAAAATAAATACATAATAAAAAAAGCCAACCTGAAACGCATCCACATTCCCAAGCCTGTATTGGACGTGGCTGTCCACCACCAGCTTAGTCAGCCGCAGAACCTCCCGGCACAGATGGAAAGCGTTACCAAAACGAGATTTTTTCCTTTCCTGGAAGAGAGACAAATCCAGAATTTATGTAACAATGTTGTATAAGAGTGAACAAGCTCCCATTTGGTCGGGCTGTACAATAACTGCACATCTGAGGCACTATGGCCTCTCTTATCACACTGGCTACTTCAGTCTTCAGGTAAATTTTGCTCTAGAGTAAATTAGCACATGGAACAATACCTTAGTGGTGAGGGTCTTCACAGGCTTCAGGTTGAAGTTGTAATCCAGGTGAAGGTAGTTCAGGTTCTTTCTATGGATCAGCAAGTTGAGCATATTGTAGCCCTGGCGACACACCTGCAGGCCCACTTCCACCCAGTCCAGCTTTGTTGACTGGAAAAACTTTGTAGCCTTGAAGGAGCGGAACAGATACCTGGAGAGAGCAGAGAATAAAATCAGTGGAGTCCTCTACACAGATCAGCAGTTCCCCACTAAATAAACCCCCACTGACCTCTTCTTCTGGGCCTTGGGGGGTCTGTGCTTGAGTGCATTCAGAACATAGTATTTCAGCAGCTTCTGATAGGAGACTCGCACTTTCACGGGCTGGCCTGCTGGGCAGTGCTCACGATACCTAGGGATAAACCAGATGACAATTTTTCAGGTAACTCATGTTTGACTTCAGAGAACAAGTCTCCAGAAACTCTCCTAAAATCTCTAGAATCCAGTCACCACATGATGTCTTTATTTTATTTTCATTGTAGCAAGATAACAACATCATGATGACTGTAACACCTCTTCCCTCAGGAAAGAACTCACCAGTTCTTGACCAGTGGGATATCAAGAGCTCTCCGAGTCCTCCCAGACCTCAAGTTGAAGGGCCTTGGGGCCCACAGCAGGGCAATGCCATTGGCTGTGTTATCTGTGTAGAGTGGGGTATCCTTCAGGAACGGTTCCACAAACTCTGGCAACTCAAATTCTTCGTCATCATCGGGCAACGGTTCCTGGCTCTGAAATGAAGAAACACCACACGACATCCATTTCCTGGTTGCTTCAGCTCAGTTTTCAGAGTTAACCAAGTAAAAAACCATTCCATTGCTCTCAGAGTTGCTGTGTGACAGTGCTGAGTACCAGAGAAGCAAAATGTACCAGACAAGGCCCCACTGAGCTTAAGAACTATCTCTGTCTCCTAGACCCTGAGCTAGGTGGTATGGGGGCAACTCAAGGGAGACATCAATTCCATGAATACAACAATGGCAACCAAAAAGGTAAAATTACTTATCAGAAGATGCTGAAATTTAAACATTGTTAGTTACTCGTTGGGCTTTATCCTACAAAGACCAAAGGAAACAGCTTTGGGCAACTCCAGAAGTAGAAAAAGACAACTGTGGTTTTTTTTGTGAAAGGTTTATTGCTTTCTCCTGGAATATCCACATGGGCCACTATCAGAAGCAAGGCTACAAACAAGATGCTAAAACCCCATCACCTCCACATGCAGTATTTATCACAAGCTCTTGAGCAGCAACTCACCTTGACAGAATGTCTGTGTGAAATGGGGTTGATCAGTGGATCAAAGTAAAAAGCCGGGAGATCAGGATCTTCTGTTTTAATGAAGACGACGTTTGGAGTATGATACCTGCAACCACAGTAGAGGTTGGAGCATCCCACCAGCTCTACCCTCCTCGCCCTGCTCCCGAGGCTGCCGCACTTACCAGGTCAGGTGGACGTGGTGTGGCAGGTTATTGTACAGGTACGGGAAGGCGATTTTGTACTCTGTCCGGATTGGCTGCCTGATGATAATTTTGTTGATGTCGTTAAATTCGTTCCAGTCTTCATCCCTCAAATGAGGCAAAAAGAAATTGTTATATGAGCATTCAGGAGGAGAGAAAAACAAACACTCTTGATGGAGGACATGGTATCAATGCCTTTCTTTTTTAGCCTTCTCCTCATGCTAACAACCATTCAGCATCCAAAGCAGCAGGCACACCACAGACCTGATGCGAAAGAGAACAAACACCCAGGAACAGCTCACCCAAAGCAAGACACCTGATAACACATTAATCTTCCTGGCCCTTTTCCCAGATAACCACTTATTTTTCCTCCTAAACCCAACACTTACTGCAGATTGATGTCTCTGACAAGAGGCTCGAACTTAGGACCTCCAGGAATAGCCATGTTCAGTGCCTTGGAGGTAAAGAACGCTTTCAGGTCAAACAAATAGAAATAGTTGTCATCCACAAGGTCAGTGAGCAGCTGGTTGGCCAGTCGGTACAGCGTGGACATCATCGGGAGGGTGAACTGCCACCGCTGGTACGTTGAACCATTTACATACCTGCAAAAGAACAATGCAGGTGCTCAGCACACAGCCAGAAGACAGACGAGACTCTACAAAGGGACCAGAAATAACCAAACCCCTTCCACCACTCGTATCTGCAGAAAATATCAAGGACATCTAGCACACAGGCCCCACAAGGCAGAAAGAAAGGCTGCAGGACTGCTAAAGACCACTGTGGATTACACCTGCCCAGAAACTACCAACTGCCTGTCCCAATTGCTCTCTTCCTCTATACCCAAAATGAAATAACATCTCTGCACTCTTAGCAAATACCAATTCAAGTTCCAACCAAACAGTCCAGGTTGTCATCTTTATGGCACATTAAGAAACAGATGAGTTTTAGCAGCTAAGTGAGCAGCAGCACTCCTGGACACGGGCCTCTCTTGCCCTCGCTGGATGCTGAAGACAAGAGGTACAGCTTCAAATCAATCAGGTTCTCCCTCCCATCCTTGAGAGAAGGCTTTTCTCTCCCCACCAACATCATAAGCAGCCCAGCAAAACTCAACCAAAGGTCAAACACTTCTGTGTACAGGTAATTTATATAGTGCATTTGTTTTTCCCCCCTCTCCCAGTGAGTTGTGCTACCATAGAGACACATACTTCCTGTTGTCTTTCAGCGGCTGGTGGTCATAGAACCAGTCCAGCACTGGAGCATCCTCCTCTGGATCCAACTCAAGCTGAATAGCTTCCAGAGGCTCCACATCCAGAATGTTATCAGCATAATCCAGAGGAGGTTCTTCATCATCAAAAGGGGGGAATCTCATTCTCTTGAAGTGACGCCTATCCCTCTTCTCTCGCCTCATCATAATCCACATCGACCTGCCAGAAACCCAGAGACCATTAAACATCCCATTTATGGTGGAGGCACAAGGCTCTGCTCACAAGTTCCAAGGAAGGCAAAGGAAGAAGGCACTTACCCCCACTGAGCAATGTACACGGGCTCTATGACCCAGGGAATCTCATTCACAAACGAGATAGCGCCTGTGATATGGTACAAGACTGGAACATCTCTGATTTGCTCCCAGGGCATGGGCATGTTCTCCAAGAGCTTCAGAACAGCGTGAGGCATGTACTTCAGAGCACTGCAAATCAAGAAAAATCAGGGATAGAAGTGATCTCAAGAGAACAGCCATCCATCTGCCACCAGCCCAATTACCTCTACACCTTTCACCCCTGAAAGCTGCTCATCTAACCTGCTCACAAAGGCCTCTAGTGACAAACCCACAAACTTCCTACTCTATCTTAGTGCTTTATACATCTCACTACCAAAAAGTTTTCTACTGGTTTGGCATTCAAGAGACTGTCACACGTTAAGATTGTTGCAAACGTAAAAGGAAAATTTCAAATGAGTTTCTGCAATTTTTATGGGTAACAGTAAGTTAGTGCCATGGATCATGAGCAGTGTCAAGATGGCTCCTGAACCCAAACAGCAAAGCAGCAATGCTTTCTATCTTGCAAAGAAAACATATGCTGACTACTTCATACTCTCCCTCAACATCTTCTAAGACAATCCAGGGTAATGTTTTCCTCATGAATTCAAAGTAGCAACTTCTCTCACTTATCCTCTTCTGCACTGCTGCCCTAAGGCAGCTGGTTATCCCATCTTCATCAAGCTCCCGTGCTGCTTCCTATGCACAACTGTCAAAGAAAGCCCTTTGGGGAAGGGGCTCTCCCTCTAACGATCAACGAGGAGCTTTGACAAGGCAGCAGAGGAGGACTCAGCTCAGCTCCCCGTGTGTCACACGCGATGGGGGCCCTCACCCCAGATAGACTCGCTTGTCATGACGGAATTTTCTGTTGGTCATGTCACCGTGGTCGCGGATGATCTTCCGGACGTGCTCGGGGGGCATGTCCTCCTTCTGCGCGTCCACGAAGCCGAATTTCCTTTTCTCTGCATAGCGCTTGGCCTGCAGCTGCTGCCACTTGCGAGCTGCGGGGACAGAGAGGCGGCGGGGGCGGGGTCAGGCCCGGACCCGCTCGGGAGGATGGGGGTGCAGGGGCCGGCCCTACCCACCTTTCTCCTGCAGCTTCTCCTCAGACATGTAATCGGGCAGCGGCGCCAGCGGGCTGGGCACCGGGGCGCAGCCGCCGCGGTACGGGAAGACGGCGGCCATGGCGACGCACCTGCGCGGGTACAGAAGAGCTCAGGGCGGGGACGGAGCCACCCGCGGCCTCTCCCCCGCCATTCCCACCAGCACTCCCCGCCCGACCCCAGACCCCCATCACCCCCCAGCCGCCCTCACCGGCTGCCGCGACGCCCCGCGCTCCCCCACCACAATGGCGGCCCAGCGACGTCGCCTCCGCGCCTCAGAGACACGGATGTGGGCGGGGTGCGCAGGAAGGAGGGCTGTCCAATCAGCTTTCTGGCAGCCTCGGAGACAGCACGCGTAGCCTATCAGAATGCGAAGGACGGGAAGAAGGCGGGACCAAGAGCAGAGGAATAAAGGAAATTGTATCTGGAGTACACTTCCGGTAGCATGTCCGGCCTTCTCAAGTCCCGCCCCTCGCCGCTTTCGATTGGCGAAGAGAGGCACCGGTGACAGCTCAGCGTCAGCTCTGATTGGACAATGTGTGGCGGGGATCGGTCCACGCTACGTGTAGAGGGGGCGCTGTGGGGCCTGGGTGTGTAGTCCCCCCGTCAGCGGGCACAGTGCTCGCCTAGGCCGTTCCCAGCCCCCAGTAGGCAGGAAGACGCTGCATCCCACACTCCTTGGGGAGCGGTGGTTCCCCCTGCCCCCGGCGCGGCCCCCGTGGCCATGCCTTGGCTCTTAACGGCTCAGCAAGTATCCACACCCGCCTCGGTGCCCCCTTCCCGGCCCCTCTAGCAGCACAGACGCCCCCCAGCCCTCTGCGTGTTGCCAGGGACCACCCTGCAGCTCACCCTGGGCATTCAGCAGGGTGGGGACTCCCTGGGAAGGTCCCTATCTTGAGGGGGTATTGGCTCTTGGGGTGTGTGTGATGGGGCTGAAGGGCGTACGGGTGGGTAGCTCCCCGTGACCAGTTCTCGAGGAAGACACTCCCCTGTAGCCCTGTGAAATCCCGGGGAGAGGATTAGAGGGACAGGTCCCTCCCCAAAGCCCTTCAAGCCGAGCTTGGGGCATTTCCCATCAGGATGGACAAGGCTAGGGTACCCTCAGCATCCGGCCGCAGTGAGCAGCGCAGCCGCCACTTAGCCCACCACAGCACTGTGGGAAAATCATGTCTGGTAAGAGGCTCCCAAGACAGGCTTCTCTGGCCCTCAACCCCACGTGCCCGGGGTACACGACATCCACGTGACGGCAGGAATGTGGTAACACAATCCAGCCCTTGAGAAACTTCCTTGGTGTGGGCAGAGGCCAGAGGACGGAGCCAGCATTGCTGAACGGGTGCAGAGGCCATGCTAAGGACAGGGATCGGCAGAGCTGCTCCTGAAAAACCAGGCATAATTGGGCGAAACCAAAGAGAAAGCCCCGGCTGCCAGCTCCTCTCTGACTAGGAGCTGTGAGCAGCACATGGGCACCTAAACACCACTTGAGGTGACAAACCAAAACACAGACTAGGTATCTCCAGCACCTGCAAGCTTCTCTGTGCTCTCTACAAATAGAAACATAAGCAGCTTTGGCCACAAGTCATCTCCAGCCTCCCACTGCCCACACATATTGCTCGTCCTTCCCTGCCCTGGCAGAAATGTGTCTGTTCTTTTAATTTTCTTCCCTGAAACAAGTGCCGCCCACTCCAAGCAGTGCGTTGTTTCAGCCTGTCCTCCAGCTTTTTCATAAAGGAGAGGCTTTATGAATTAAGTATTATTTGCCATGCAGAAAGCACAACAGATCCAGTGGATTTCTCAGAACCAGTACACATAATGGATTTCTCAAAACACGTAACATGGATTTCTCAAAACCAGTACACGTAATCCTGAGTGGGATGATCTTGCTTTTACACATAGTGCTGGGCTGCTGGGGAACAGTTCTGTGTGAGAATTAGTGGGGGAAAAGAAATGTGGAGTGAAAAAACCGTAAAAACTCTGAGTCCTTATCTTAGGAAACCTCCAGGGTCAGGCAGAGCGAACTGCAAGGATCCCAGCTTTGCTGCAAGCTGGCGTCCAGCATCAGGAGCGAGAGCAGCAAAGCCACGTGCTGGGTGCTCTGCCTGCAGCCTGCCCTGTTTCACAGCCAGCACCTTCCCGACCCCACGGGTCACAAGTGGCTCCATGCAGCAGGTCTAAAAGCAGAGCCACGGCAGGACCTGGCACCCACCCTGCTGCTGTTTAGCCTCCCAGTTGCCAGCCCCGAGGAATGCGGAGCCTCCCTTTGCCTGGGAGGGCGGGACAGCGGCGGCAGGAACAGAAGAAACCTTCATCTTCCTCCGTAGAAAGGAGAGAGAGGAAGAAAACCCCAAGAGAGCTAAACTGTGCCAGTGCAGTGTACAGTGTATTGTTATTCGGCAGCAGGGAGACAGGGGAAGAAGCGCTGTGTGAAGCGGTGACACCCCTGGAGCAGACTGGGATTCTGAGTGCCTTTTTCCTCCTAAGCCTCTTCCCCTCAAGCAGTTTCATTTGCAGCTGTTTATTAAAAGCTCGTGTTAGTAAGGGCTCCTGCTGCTGGGCAAGAGCATTACACTGGGCTCTGCAGCAGAACTTTTCATCCCTCAATACATGCCCAGATCCTCAGAGATGCCTATGCCTGGAAGCTCCACATCTGTAGGAAGTGGCCATCATGTGGCATCATCCTGTCCAGCAACTCACACTCTCCAGTGCTCATTTATGGGCACCTAACGTATCTGGGAACAAAACAACACAGGAAAAGCTCCAGTTGTCAGGAAAAGTTGTCTGCCCATCCCCAAGCACAGCACCACAGCACCCGCTGCCCAGTGTGCTCTGCCCCTGACCTGGACCCCACAGTGGGCAGCATCCCACCCAGACAGGTCTCAGCCTCTCCCTCCATCACCCACCTGAGACAATCTCCTCAGGGAGGACTCATGAGTGCAGGATTTGGCTTTTACTGGCCCTGGCCTTGAGGATGAAGCCTTGGAGCTTCTCTTGCCTGTTGGTGCTGCCATGGGAAGTGCCACAAAGGATGCAGGGCTGAGTGGAGTATCCCCTGGCTGATGGGACACTGGGGGCTGCAGAGCCAAAGGGCTTAGAAACACTGTGGTGATTGGGTGTCCAGAGGATCAGTGAAGAAACAGTGCTCTTCTGCTCCCTTCTCATCTCAGCGGTGCCTTGGGGAGCTGCGACAGCTGTTGAGGTTTCTCTGAGCAGCTCCCAGTCGTCGACCACATCATCCAAAGGTGCGGGGGGAGCAGAGCCCCAGCGCCTGCTCTGTGATCACCTCTGCTGTGCAGGGCCAAGGATCTGCAGTCACAATAAAAGCCCGGATGTTCTGTTAGTGTGGACGCTCCACTCAAGGTCCTGAAACACTGACATTCACTCTCCACTGTGCTTTGCTGTCCTTCGTGAGCTTGGGGCTGCTCATCCCCCAACTCTGCAGGGAAGGGGACTATTGCTCCTTCTCCTCCCGCACATCCCGGCTGGACTTGAAGAAGTCACTACGCAGCAGGCGGTATAAGAGGATGATGTTCATGGGCGTCATGATTGCCATGCCCACTGTGCCTACAGCGTACGTTGCCAGGGGCACGTTCTCCCGATTGAGGAAGAGCCAGCGAGTCATCCAGGCCAGCGTGGCGATGCGAAACACCACGTAGGTGCCCAGGTTGATGATGCTGTTGAGGCGGTAGCAAGTGGTGTGCACCAGGTTGGCCATGAGCAGGATCTGCCGCAGGTGGAGGAAGATGGAGTTAATCTCCACCAGTAAAGCCACGAGGGCAAACCCGACGTACTGGTGGAGCAGCACTGCGATACCAAAGCAGACAATCACCTGGGAAAGAGAAAGAAGAGGCTGAGCCTGGGAGGTGGTTGCTGTCAGCTGCTGCAAGCTGGTGCTCTCCAGGCTTGGGTGCAGTGTGGAGCAGAGGTGAAAATGGTTATCACGCCAGTACCAAGCTGTGGGTCATCACCCCACACATACCTCTGCAGCATTGCAGCCTCCAGCCAGCACTGCACCCTCAGGCAAGATAAAGCCTCCTCCCCACCATTGCATGAAATCTGGACAGTTTGTTTTTTTTTTTTTTTCCACTGAGAGAGGGAAACATTTCTATAAACTCTAGGCTGGTAGAGGAGACAGAGCAGTCAGACCTAACCCTGCTTTTGTGACCTGGGGAATGCAGCTAGTTGTGGCCCGGCAGGTTTTTCAGCACACAGTAAACAGCTGATCAGGGCAGGAAAGGAGACCAGTAGCCCAGGGTTACAGTTGCTGCTGGCTCAGGGATTCTCCCCAGAAGGGGCATGCTGCGGGGATTAAGCGGCTTTGGTGCATCAGAGAACCCGGTGGGATGCCCGGTGTCTGGCCTGAGGCACCCTGGGCCTGCTGGATGCTGACAGGGCTGTTGGGGGCAGAGCTGCCCTGCACCCCCACTGTCAGGCAGGGGGGACGTGCTCTGCCTGCCCACGCTTTAGTACATTCAGTCCTTTCTTCAGTTTATACCATTAATGCTGTTCTCTGTATTGGCTCTTTAATGAGATTATCTGCTCCCTGCTCGTTAAGTCACTGTCTTGGCCTGAATTAGCTCTATTGTGTAGATGACCTTTTGACTCATGAGCAGCAGCGGCAAAGCTGCAAGGCTTGCTGGCCTCTGTGAGACAGCAGATCTGACCATCACCCCCCCACACATCTCCTCCCGGGTAAGTCCCAGTGCTGTTCCTGTCCCTCATCCCCAGGCTTTTCAGGCCCTTGAGCCTCCCCTGTACCTCTGAGCAGCGTCTCTGCTGCTCAGCTCCAGGCTGTGCTACTCCCCTGCCCTGCAGCACCCACAACCCTCTGGCATCTGGACATTGGGGGGCAATCAAAGAGAAACCCACACTGGGCGCAGCCAGCAGCAGTACAGGCGGAAGGCTGTGGGGCTCCTGCACCACGGCTGCTCCAGCCACCCCAGCCCCATGGCCACAGCTCTGACCCAAATGAGAAGAAAGCACGCTGGGGAGCTGGAGGTGGAAGGAGGTGATGTGCAGCCAGCCCTTCCTGGCAGATGCTCAAGTGGCTGAGAGGTGACAGGAGTTGAGCTGCTCACCTGTGCCAGTGGGGACACGTGGGTCACCGCCTGTCCAAGCCACTGATAGGGATCATCCCCCCAGCCCAGTCCTCTTCCCCCTTACTCTGTGCACACATGGGATTTTTTTCTCCTACCCTCTAGTGCCTTTCTGCAGACCTCTGAAGAGTACACAAGTCCTGCAGGACTAAGAGAAGCTCCAAGCCCTGCTGTCTGGGCTCCTCTCCCCATGCGGAAAAATCAGACAGGTTTTGTAACAGGCAGAAAACAGCCCTACTAGCAACAGCAGGAGCCCTGCTCTGCCTCCCAGCCCCACCCTCCCTGGAAGTACAACTGCTAGGGTCTGTCCCTCAGACAGCTGCCCGTCGACTCACCACAGAGTGATGGAAGAGCAGCTCCCATGACTGGTGAAGTTTCTGATTGCACAACATGTCCACAAAGTCTTCAAGGAAATAACCTGGGATCAGAGAGACTGTAAGCAAAGAAGAGGGCCAGGGAGGGCTGTGCCAAGGGAGTCTCCCACCCCAGCAGGCTCTGCAACCAACTGAGCTGGGCAGCCCAGCAGGAATTGATGGCCACAGCTCAGCACAAACCCTGGGTGGGTGGTGAGTCACACACAGGGCAGCATCACAAAGAAAATCAGAGTGATTTGGGTCCCTCCTGCAACTACTCTGTAGGACGTGCTCCTAGGGAGAGGCACTAACTGATCCCTTGGATCTGTTCCTGGAGAAGGGTGACAGCGAAGGCAGCACAGACTCTCACCCATGTCACCATCTGGGATTGGATCCTACTCCGTGTCCTTTCATTCTGGAATCCTTAACAGCTGCAGGATTCACTGTCACCAAACTAGCCCCACATCTGCATTTTAGATACCCAAACCTCCTTGCTGAGATGTAGTCATGCTGAGAAGCAGGTTAGCACTGACCACAGAGCTGGCGACATCTGCAAGAAGGTGACAAGGGGGAGGTGAGGGGAAGGCTTCATATAGCCAGAGAAGTCAAAGTTTCTGACATCCACACTGTCAGATTTAACATGAGGCTTTGGGGGGACCTGCATCAACCCTCTATTATGGGTACTTTTGGGATGCTCCAAGCCCTGGCTGCCTCGTGAGGATGGTGGTGGGCAGCCTAGTGCCCAGTACCTCCTGGCTGCGGGTGCCGTGGGACAGAAAGGAGCCACTGTCCTTTGCCAAGAATAGGGTGATTGTCTGGGGTGCCCGAGACATCGCTGCCCGTGATGAGGCTGGAGGAACTGGTGTCAGGCACAGACAAGCCCCTGGAGACCCCCCCCGGAAGGCAGAACAGGGATCTGCCCACTTCTCCCACCTCACCTACAGACATGGCGACCAGGCTGTGTGCCCCGGGCGGGTGTGTGCCCACCAGGTCCTCGGACAGCCCAGGGTGGAGGTAGAACCTGTGGGGAGAGGGGTTGTGAGTGCTGGGCAGTACTTCTGGTTCCTCAGTATCCCTCCAGTGCACACCAAGTGGTGCTGGCCTCCCCCCAGAGCCCTCCTGTCCCCCTGGTCCCTCCACACTTGTCCTCCTATTTCCCTCAGAGTCTCCAGAGCCTCCCTAACCCTCGGTCCTTCTATGCCTCTCGATCCCTCCTCCATCTCTCAGTGTCCCCCAGCTTCCAGATCCACACCCTCTCCAGTGCTCTTCAGGGTCCCCCAACACCCCCATTCCCACCCGTCCCCTCCCCCTGGGCTCAATCTCCCTCGGTGCGCCCTTGGCCGCAGGCTCCCGTCGGGGTCCCCCGACGCCCCCCACTCCCCCGCAGTCCGGTATCTTCTCCCGGTCCCAGGTGCCCTCCGGTGTTCCGCGGTGCCTGGGCCGCTCACCCGGCCAGCGCCCCGCCGCCGCTGAGCACGCTGTGGGCCAGCGACGTCCAGATGTTGCGCCACTTCCAGCGGTTGCGCCGGGCCGAGGGCGGCGGCGGCACCAGCCGCTCCAATCCCCGGTTCAGCAGGCGGAAGGCGGCGAAGGAACCGGCCACCACCAGTAGCCCCGGGCTAACAGCCATGGGCATCCACCTGCCCGCAGCTTCCCCCGGGCTCCCATGGGCACCGGTCGCGCTGCCCGACAGCTCCGCCTCGCCTGGCCCCGGGGCCCGCCCTGCCACCGCCCTGGGCACCGACACCGCCCCGGGTACCAGCACCGCCCCGAGAGCCCTGGCACCGCCTCGCTCGGCCCCGGGACCCGCCCTGCCACCGCCCTGGGCACCGGCACCGCCTCGCCCGGTCCTCGGGGTCCGCCCCGGGCACCGACACCGCCAAGAGCACCCTCCCCGAGAGCTCCGGCACCGCCTCTCCCGGTCCCCGCCCTGCCACCGCCCCGGGCACCGGCACCTCCCCGAGAGCCCCGGCACCGCCTCGGCCCCTGCCCATCGTGCCGGCACCGCCCTGCCCCGGCCGGGCTGCGGGGCGCCGGGGCGCGGACAGAGAGCACCGTCCCCGCTGGGAAGGGCCGGGTGGGCTGCGGGAGCCGCATCAGCCCCCCGCAGAGACGCAGACACGCAGGGGCGGGCACCCGCTGAGGACACGCGGTCGGAACGTGTGACAGGGAGAGTGGGGAATGGAGATGAGCACCCCGGGAGGCATGTCAGCCTTGCCCGGGCATCGCCCGGCAGAAACAAGCGGTGGACCCGAATCCATAGTGCCCCGGAGCAGGGGCCTGGGTGTCCCGTCACTGTGTTGGAGCTGGGGACACCTTCCTCCTTCCGCTGAAGTTCCTTCACCTCGATGGCAGCAAGTGGCTGAACACCCTGCTCATGAGGTGCTGCAGCTGGTTGTCCTTCACCCCAAAGTAACCCTGGCACGTTGCATTGTGCTGGAGAGCCATCCTTCACCATGGGTAAGGACACACACCGCTGGGTCTAACTGCACATCGAGCAAGCAAAAAGGTCCAATTCCCCTGCCAAATTAAATGCTCTGCCCACAGCACCATTGTCTTCCATTCCCATCCCATGTTTGGTCCCGAGAGGAGGTCCCCAGTGTCTGGGATACCCCAGCTCTCCTATCCAGGGTTTGTGGGACAATTTCTTTTGTTCCATCCTACAACGATGCCGCTTTTTCCAGCTTCCCGTAATTTGATCGCTCCCTTGCTGCTTTTTGATGTCTCCACCAGAAGCGTGGCTGCTGCACAGACCTTGCTGCTCCTCTGTGGCTGAGATGAGTCACCGTGTGCACACTGATTAATGTCAAACTCTGCCGCTCCTTTGAGGTATTAATTTTGGATGAAATCTCCTACTTTGCTGAAACAGAAACGTGTGGAGCCTGAGCTCTCAGTTGCTGCCCTGGCTGGGGTGATGGACACTAAAACAGCAAATAATGCGCTGATGGAAGGGACACGAAGGAGAGGAATGATTAAATCAGATCTGGAGGAGAGGGGGGAGATCATTCCATCTGATACAAAAGCATCTGTTCATGCTGCAGAAACTGGCTTAAAAGCTGGACGAGACAATATAATTTCATAGTGGTTAAGTGGCAGGGAGATGCTGCCTGAAGTAATCGGCAGAGCTGATTGCTCAAGGGATTATAAATAATCTCCTGTATTAGGACTTGAAGGATCACACAGGCTAATCTGTTACTGAGAAGGCCAAATGCAAAGACGTTTCTGTTTACTGTAAGATAGGCCAAGGAGAAGAGATGCCAGGCTGCTCAGGGCACAAAGGAGAAAAATCATTTAACAATTAATTGCAGTATAAAAGTGCAGAGAGCTGTTTTCCTATTGAGAAGCCATCTGCAACATTTTAGCCTCAGAAATCTCAGCTGCCCCCTCCATGGTGACAATCCTGCCCTTCAGCTGCCTGTAGGTGAAGTCCCAGACTGTGGTACGCCTGCGAGCCCAGCCTATTTTGCTTCAAGGTCTTCTCCATTCGTGGTGTTATTCTTCTAAAGATGAACATTTGGCCAGGCTCCAGTTGGGGACAGGAATAGTTAAAATATTTCTGGGCAGTGGAAAGCTTTTACCTACCACTTCCACATGGAAGGAATTTAAGCTGTGATTAATTGAGACTCTGCTTCAGGAGCTTTGATCCCACTGCCAGAGCAATAGCAACAGCTTCATCCATAGTACTTTTTGGATACTTTCAGACCAGCTTTTACTTAGTTTTACTTACCAGCAGGCAGTGATTTCTTACAAGCTCTTTGTCCAGCCTTTTCTCCCTCTCCACCAATGGCATTAAGCAGGGATTTTTCCCGACCTGGAAGCTTCCAAGCCCAGTTACAAACAAGTCCCTTGATACCAGACAAGGCTAAATATTCAGCCACATCCCCCAGGCTGAGAGGCCAGCCTTGTCCCAAAACCAGCCGTACAGAAGATCAGGGACAGGAGCTTTCGGGCACAGCTGCCACAAGAGGTCTCTGTGCACTCGCTGGAGAGAGCAGCCCGATCTGATGGGATTTCTTCATTCGCACCTTATTTGGAGATACTGCCTTTTTCACCCAAATTTCGACAAGTTTTCCATCAGTCCTCAAACAGCCTCATTTTGTGCAAGGAGCCAGGTCAGCCTGGTGACGGGTGGCTGCCGGTGCCTGCTCCCAGCAGGGCAGGGGACTCCATCAGATCTCCGCAAGGACGTGCCTGGGTCCATCGCATAATGCTGTGGGGACCACCACAGCTAATCCCATAACAGGGGGTTGTAAATCGAGGGCATAGCCGTTTTTTTCAGTAGCTGGTCAGTGCCTTTTTTGTCGCTCTCACAGATTGGAGTTTCTCTGCAGTATATCTGGGAGAGATAACCTATTTTCCACAATAAAGACTCATAGAATGTTTTGGGTTCGAAGGGATCTTTAAAGGTCGTATAATCCAAACCCGTTGCAGTGAGCAGGGACATCTGCAACTAGAGCAGGCTGCTCAGAGCACCATTCAACCCGACCGTGAATATTTCCAGAGATGGGGCATCTCCCACCACTCTGGGCAACCTGTTCCAGAGCTGTCGGTTCATTGATAATCCCTCCTATGAATTCTATCAGATAAACTATGATCTCCCCTAGACACTCCCCACCGCTCCTGGATGGGGGTTTTGATGTGTTTTCACAGTTTCACTATCCCTTACACAAGGAGGTGCCCACTCTGCTTCCAAGCACTGCTCAGGGCTTGCCACAGTCAACAACCGTAGAAGCTTCTGCCACCGCAAAGTCCTTCTGGCAAAAGTCATGTGAGTTTTGGAAGACCTCACTCCCTTAATCTGCCTCTCCCCCGGCAGGAAGGCATAAAGCCCATCTGCTCATCTAATGCCAGACCTGTCTGACACCTAAAATAATTTGAGTAGTCCAAGATCTCAGACCAAATTGCCTGTCTTCCAGATGTCATTTTCATCCCTCACTGAAGTGTTTCACCACTTTAACTGCGAGGCCATAGTAAGTCAGATGATACAGGAACGCTTTACACTATATATCTGCATTGTCATTCAGAAAATCTGTAACTCCACACTTAGAAAGGATCTACTGTGCAAAATGCACACTGTGTATAGCAAAGCAAGCCCAGGCATCGCAGAGGTAGCTGTGAAGAGAGCTGAAATCAGTGAGAACTCCAGCATACACCCCTTCCAACCAGAAACACCTTCCTGATGTGGGAGCCAGATATTCTCCAGGGGGACTTGGGGATATACCGGCTGCAGGCACAAGGGGACAGCACATCAGCCTCTGGGAGCAAGGTGAGCAGAAGGGTTTCTGCGGACACCGACAGTGTGGAAGGTTTTTACTCCCTTTTCCCCCAGCCCTTAGCTCCATTTCACACACACAGAGCTCCAAGATTTAATGCAAAAAACACCAAAGTGCGTGCAGGTTACTCTGGATGTTCTTGCTTTTGGCCTCCTTCCTTTTTTCCCCAGGACGCGGAGTCTTTTTTTTTTTTTTTTTTTTTTTTGGTGTAGGATTGGGCGGAAAATCGCAATAATAAGAAACTTTTAGGTTAACTCAGTTCCCCTCATCCTGGTCGTCTCCCCGGTTTCTCCCC